>VUJU01000503.1:0-101781 GCA_009835225.1 Aphis craccivora
ACTTACTGTTCCAAAAGGTAAAAAAAAATACACATTATTGAATCAATATTGCAGCGCTTATAGAATCTTAAATAATGTTACTAAATATTATATTCCTTACATAATTGGTAATTATCCTGGGCTGGATGTGAAGTTTTATTTTATTTATAATTCTCTAAGTTGTATCATTTAACTACCTAAATACGAATATTCCTAATGAAAATTTGATACATTTACTTAACAATATATTAATCATAGCAAATTTAAACACAATAATCATTTAATTTTGTTTTCTTGTTTAAACGTGATAATTTCTTTGCATTCGTTATTCGTATACTACAAATAATGTTCGTAGCGGTAGTTATGCACATTACATATGGTAATCGGTAAAAATACCCGAGGAAAAAATACCGTGAAAAAAATATCCATAAAAATATGCAAAAACATACTAATAAAATTTTCTCTCATCCTTATCGTAAAGAAAACGATTAATATACACTACACAATAGTTATTTTAATAATTATATATTATGAATCGTTTCTAGAAAATAAATGAATATTATTTATGTAATTAAATAATAATGGTTTAAAAAAAGTCAGCCTTAAGTACATTATAATAATTATTAGGTATTTAAAATTATACAAATATTATTATTTAGCATTATACAAATAATGCACAACCTTTAAAAATAATAATATTGGAAATCAACTAACGATACTTGTTCACTTAGATAGCACACACGACCTCTACACAATATCAGTATTTTTAATATCTATCTCTATTATGTTTAATCGTATCAATTCACAAAAGTCATAATTTCTGACATTGGAATTACATTTTTTTCCGTTTTATTAATATTGAATTTTGCCTTTGAAATTAAACCTTTGCTGTCTTTTATAAATTTATTACATCCTAATTGTCTAACTTATCAATTGTCATATATCAGTTAAATGTTATTTCTATATAATTCCTATAAAATATGAATGAATAATTTTTTTTAATGTATTATTATATTAATAATTATTAACAGAAGTATTATTTTATGAGAGTTGCCAAATTATTATTATACTATGATGACAAATATTATCTTATACCTAATATTATAAATATATTCATTAATTTTACATTTACCCAATATAATACCCATCAAATGTGAATAAATAATTTTTTTTAATGTTTGTAAATATATTTATATAATTATTTTTTTTCTAATGTTTATTATTTCTAGGGGTAATTTTTGCCGGGTATTTTTTTATGAGTATTTTATCCTCCAGTAATTTTTCCTTGATCCATTGCACATATATTATTTCATTGATACATAATATAATAAATATTTAAAGCCCATTTGAGTATACGGCACTCTTACAGCCTAAGTATATTGTAATATTATGTTTACTGAAGCTTATAGTACCTAACGAATAAATCTGATAATTACTATACATAATATTTTTACTTAAGAAGGTATTCATAAATCGTATCACTTTCGCGTACATATTCCCACGCACCTTGGATGATAATAAAATATATTTCATGGAGACTTATGTATAATATATTATATTATTATATTACATATTATATAATTTAAATATATATATATGTATAGCATTGACCACAAACTTGATGTGTTTGTAAATAATAAATTCTCTATAAATTATAATGATAAAAACAGGTATCTATAATAGTTTATATGATAATATCCATCGATTGAAATGTAGAACGTTTGACGCGATTATAAAATATAAATATATATTATATTTACTTATCTAAAGACATTCAAGGTTAAGTCAAATTAATTTCTATTTTATATACTTAATACTTATAACTTACTAACTGATTACCATATAGTAAAATGTATATTATATACCTATTACCTATAGTCTATGCCAATATAATAAAATTTTAGCGTATCTAAAATATTGAATTTTGATTTTTACTTATACTGATAGATTTGATCTATTTCGAACACTACACTGATTTTCTTATGATGTATTTGTATAAAATGAATAGGTATACAATATAAATATGCATCATAATATTAAATTTGAAGCATCTACTTAGAACAGAATTCAATTTTTAATATTAAGTCTCAATATTAATAGATAATAGTAGCGGTAAGTAATAATAATTAATTTTTTATACACATTTATGGATTTATATTTTCAACGTGTTTGATGAAAAATAATTTATGAAAATTCTCACATCAAATTTTGAAAAATAGAATATTTGAATTTATGGTAAACATGTATATAAATGAAGATAGGAGTGGGGTTAAAACTGTATGTACCTATTCCTGTTCATTATTCAATATTCATAGGTACTTAAAACATTTTTAGAAAAAAAAAAACTGTATTTAACTTTAAAAATATAAAATTAAAAATAAGTGATTAAAAAAAAAAACCTATTATTTGTTAACTATTATTTTATGATACAAATCACCAAGCTGTTATATTTTATTCTATGTCGTAATAAGTAATATGACTGCATTTAAAATACATTATATTATCAATACAAAAATACATATTTATAACTACTTGAATAGAAAAAGTATTTAGATTTAATATTTATTTATTAATTTAAGTACAACTATAAATACATTAAAAATGTTGCAACTATTTACTTGTTCGTGGGAGCTCATCAGACTATTAAGTGTTTAGTATTTTTTATTTGAAATCATAAAATCGCAAAATATGTAGATATTTAGTACACAAAAAGTATACGAATTTTATTTCAAGATATGGAAATGACTCGACTGATCTAGGTGGTTTTCACTTTTAGGAGCGTCTTATTTTTGTGACGATCGCTGCAAACACGTGCTGGTGTATATCTATTCAAAATTACACGAATACTCGAACATTTTTCCAAACGCATACGAATAGCGCATACCTATTAAACGCGTTTACAGGACGAAGGTACCCAAAAAAACGTTTTATCGTATTATACCAAATACAAATGTTTAAGAAAAAAAAAATGAATAATTGTTATACATTAGGTTTAATAATAATAAACGGAAGGCCGGCGGAGCTGGGCGATGACGAAGAAATGGAAAGGCGAAGACCGCGGCGCTGCAGCGTGCAAACGGCGGTGGCGGTAGCGGCAGCAGTGGCGGCGGTGAGGTCGTTAAAAGAGAGTAGTATACCTACCTAGTAAATTATTCGCAGCCAACAAGAAATTCAGTCCATTCGCGAGTGTTGGTCCGACACGAGGACCCGCTGTCTTTCTTCCCGAGTCGAACGGTTTCCGGCCACCGCTGCCGTCGACGCCGACGTAGTAATAATATTATATTAATCGTCCGTCTCTATTCGTTGAAAGTAAAACAAAATATATAACAATATATTTAATTTTTCTTCTCGACACTGTGACGGTTATAGTAGCGATAAAAAAAAAAACTTAAGATAAAATAACGATTAAAATCACGCGCAGTGTCATTTCATGTGAACCCATCACATCGGTAAACGACCGCCGCCGTCGGTTTTATCGACGTCGTTTTTATTTCATTTCTCTCTTACATAGTTTTCGTTTTTATTGGACTGCAGTAGTTACGCTCCCGCGAAAATGAAAAATCATTACCATGTGTGGTGTCTGGCCGTGTTGGCCACGGCATTATACTTATTGCCGACTCCAGCAGAATCGACCATAGTCCTCACTCACACCAATATGGAGAATTCCACAATGTACGCTGGAACTAGAGTCAAGAAACGAACAGGTAATAATAGAGCCGGTAAATATATTCATATTAGAAATATATCTGTATAATCCGTGTTTGAGTGCAGTTATTATTACTTATTATATTTTTATTTGATTCATATATACATTAATCAGTGTTCAACAATTTTTAAAACGACCATTAAGCTGATCGGGACTGATAAACGATAATAATATAACATAATTAATGTGGTTATTAAATATTTTATAAAATAAATGTACAGCTGCAGTGTTATCTGTTATTGCTCAATGTAGGTATTAAAATATGAAAATAGTAATTAAGAGTTTTCTAGATTTATAAACACCAGATATATATATATATAATGCACATTGATCAAATTTAAAATCATACAGTTTTAACTGGTGACATATTTGTCAAAACGAATATTCACGTTCGTTAAAGTCTCCAACTTTTACATATTTTTACAATTTACAGGTTATATATGGTGTTTTAACGTACTTGTGTTATTAATCAAAAAATATAAAAAAAAAAAATAATTCTAAAAATATATTTAAGTTTAGAATAAAATGAGAAATAAAGACATTTGGATATTATTATTATTATTCTGCAATTCGTAATCGAGGAACAGCGGCTATAACGTTAAATTCGATTTATAATGATATTATAATTCCTCGCGATATTCTTCGAAGTGACATTATTAACAATAGTATAGGTATTAACATCATAATAATATTTCTAACGGAAGAGTTATTTAATTTCCAATCAATATATATATATACAATTTTCTTTACTACTCAATTCAATATCTAATAGTTTCCAATTGTCAAAAACATCATTATAACATAATGTATTATAGGTATTATACCTATATACTATTATTTTGCTTGTAATACCCATTTAACGAGATAAACGATTTCGATGCGTATACAATTTAAATAGAGGCATAAAGTGAAAACTCAAGATTACGCGCCAATTTATCTTCGTTAAAAATAACACTCTACGCCAGTGGTCGGCAACCTTTTTGGACTCCCGGGCCACATTCATAAATTAAAAAGAGTTCGTGGGCCAGACAAAATTAAAAATTTTATATTCCAAATTATTTACTAAGAAAAAAAATAACTGTTTAAAACTTTAAAATAATAGAACATAAAATACAGTTTTTAATAGTATAAATTTATACAATATGATTTATTTGATATGATATTCAATTAAATATCGCTTTTGTAGAATTTAAAGCGGGCCGTATAAAATAGACGCGCAGGCCGGATGCGGCCCGCGGGCCGCCGGTTGCCGACCACTGCTCTACGCCAAACATATTATACGTATTATAATCGTATGATATTTTTATTGAATTAAATTAAATTTATTTGTTAAAAATTTAAACCCTATACATATAAAAAAACAACGATCGTAGTAGTTAATTACTAAGTATCAGTCGTACACCTTATAATAGAATAGGTATACATTTAGGCAATAGCTAAAAAATTAAAAATAACATTACATGCTATCGAGTATTAATATAAAAGTGCCCCAAAACGACATAGGTACGTTTTTTATCGAAAAAATCATATTGTTATCAGTGAAAAACTACACTGTATCGTTCCCAGGAGCAATTTATCTACATACATCTGTTTGTATAGTTATTATTCTCGTAGACCGATTATTTCGAATTAAAACGACTAGTAACCACCACTGGTTTATCAATATTATAGTGTAATCATACTGTCCGAATAATGATTCATTGACGGTGTACGCATAGTGTCTCGTGCGCAATGTTAGCTGACTATATATATTGGCCGTTGCACCGCGCACGGGAACAAGCAAATCGGGACTACGCAAGTCACGAACAGTGTAGGTACACTGCGATCGTAATGCGTTATAAACTTACATTTTCCTTACCACACAATATTTTCTTTACATTTTGATTTGTTTCTATACGTTTCATATACCTTACGTTATACATCGGCCGGTCTGGCGGTATAGTGCGCTGGGCCTTTCGCGGATCTACCTCGATACCGCGTAGTTATATGCGAATCGTGACTGTCGCAACTAGCCACCAGGTATACGGTGCGTCGGGTTCCTTATGTACATGCTTTTCCGTGTCACGGTCAGAGTTGATATTGCAATCGATCGTACACGAGGGTACCGCTAGTGATCCTTGGTGGTCTGATGGGGAATATAATGTAACAATTATAAAAAAAAAACAAATATCGACATGGTGTGACCTAGACCCGGTGTCAGCTGAGTATCTATATTATATAAATATAAACCGATATTTGCATCATGTTAATACGACGAGAAATGTTCTTCGAAAATCCAAAAAGTGATCGCCGTCGAAAATTGAAGAGCATTGATTACTATAATCCGACTGAGATAATCATCCATCAAGCATTGCCAGCGATTGAAACGATGGAACTCGTCGTCGGTTATTGCGTCCAGTGAAAATAGAGACAGAAGTTTGTCGTTTCCCGTAACTGCGTCCTAGTAACATTATTTTACGTAATTGAATTATTATTTTGACCGTTGACTAGTCGTCTAGCCGATCGGTATAGTATCAAACCTGCTTTCTAACTAATATACGTCTTATAACGACGTTTTTATTGAATAGAAAGTGAATCTGAACAACGGTGAAGATTAAATGTGTCGCATAGCACATATACATAGGCGTATAACTCATAAAACAATAAGTTTATTATACAAACATTATACAGATTTCGTGTATAAAATAGAAAACATAGTACGTATACCTAAATAATCAAAATGCCATACAAAGGATAGTACACATAAAAACAATCTATATAATTACAATACATTAAGAGACCAAGTGTTGGATTGAGTAATAAAATATCCGCCGACACGTTAGTGGGCGAATTGAAAAGAGACAGGTACGCCTTATATTAGAGTGACCGGATATTAAAATACAAACTGTGGCAAAATAATACTCGTACGAAGTAATCGCGGATGTTTTTTATTCACGTTATACAGGATACGCGCGTATAATATTATACCTAAGTGGTTTTAAACTATCAAATAAGAAATGACCGAAGAACATATATATTTTCAAAAACCCCTTTGAACTAATACCATACGGATTTCCTAAACAAATTTAAATGAACACAATTAACATTTGATCTGATACCTAAAATGATCAAGGACCGCTATATAGGATGATAGGATAAACATTTAAAGGATTTGACAAGCATTACACTGTCATTATGTTAAAATGTTTCTAACCTTATAGACACATCACTGTATAATTTCTGAAAACACATAATACCATCATCACGAATCGCCACTCATACCCAAATGTTATATGGGTACTTACCGCAAAATGCATAGTTCCTGATGCACATAATAATAATATATTATACACGTTGTACGCTTAATAAATTACTTACACGAGTACAATTATTTGTGAAAATATGTAACTACATAATAAATAGGTATTTAAGTCGTTATTATTTTAATGTTACGTGTATATGATGCGATGGCGATTAATAATAATAATAATAATAATATAATAAGACGTCTATGTAATAATATCTAAGTTAGATAAATAACTTATTAATCCCACTTTATAATACAATTATTATTATATCATAGGATCACTGGAGGAAATAACCATGTCCGAGATATTAGAATTAAATAAACATGTTGTTTTGTTTGATTGCGCGTGTTAAATTGAAATGTAGGTAAACAGAAACAGAGACTTACGTTTTGATTTGTTTTATTCAATACCAACAACATAATGATACACCAATTGTAATTATTATTTTTGACTTGGTGCTCGCGTAATTGTCTTACCATGCGTTGAAGACCTGGCCACTTTTCTTTTCCTTTCCGATTCTATTATTTCTGATTCTGGCCATAGTCTGCAAGTAGACTGTTTTATATGAAAAAGATAGACTACTCCTCAGAAAACACAAATGTATAGAAATATCAAATACTTTCATTTTTTTTTTTTCATCAATTTATATAACACACTTTTGTATATATATATATATATATTATGTGTGTATAATATATTTATGATATTACATCAATTTATATTATATTTATATATCGAGTCACAATATAAACAAGGATCGCCAACTGTGAGGCTGTGATTGAATTTCCGTCATCACAAAAAATTAAATCCAATATACCTAATATATTATGCTATTTATACGGAACTCGCATCGATTCACTACCGTGTATTGTACCTACTACCTGTGTATACCTACTGTAGCGGTATTTTTTAATTTCATTCTGAAGGTGAATCTTATCTTCGTCGAAAACCTAAATATTCACGGATATAACGCTCAACACTATATAGTCTGCGGGTCAAAGGTCTCGAAGCTGATATATTACCATGAAAGCTAAATATCTAGGGCAAGGATACTGCATTGTTGTTGTAGTTTATTTAACATATTATTATTAATCATTTTATATAATACGAACAAATACGAATTTTATGAAATACGCAAACAAATAGAATGGATGAAAAGAAACCCGTGAACTTAGCTATGTACCTGATATTTTGTCACTATCGTCCTATTCAATACGAATATATCATGCAGGTATATCCTATACCATATATTTATGGTTATTGGCCATATATTTATACGGATGAATTGATGATAATGAACAAAATTATAAAATGGGTTACTTATCGAAACGAGGTTGCACTATAATAATAGGATTGAGAAAGAAAATCAATTGTCATTTTCACACGATTAACTGCGGAACAACGTAATGGTGTGAAATATTGTGAAACGTTACTCCATCGTAGGGTTAAGGTTTGATTATAAATCTATTTCGTTCTGTCACCAACACGTGTACCTCGTATATTTTTATTTTATGACAATCAATATATTATTCTATTTAGGTACGAATAATTATTTTTAATCGTTTCCACCGTGCATTGACGGATTATCACACATCCGTCATCGCAATTTACACGACTGTAGGCACAGCTATAAGTACATAATAATCATATTAATGACGGTCTGTATAGTGTACGATGTTTACTCGCCTCTGAACGCCGTGGAAACATAAACGGTCGACTCGTAATCGCTATAATCTGACCTTATAATAATATCATACTAATATATATTTTTACGCCGGTGCAAAATAATATATATTATTATATATTTTAATGAACTGGCGATTATTGATCATGATAAATGTTATTTAATTGTTTTATTATATCGTACGCGTTCACTGCATGTGTGTACCTGCTAAGTGTATTTAGTACCACAAAACACACGATAATAATATTATAATGTGTGCACAGTGAACAACGTCTATTATTATTATTATAATGTGTGTAATAACCACGTGCGTGAATCTTTTCCCAACTTGGTCGATTCTTATATGCATAAAGGTAACGAATCGATTGTGACCGAACGAGACACTATGTATTATTATTATTATTATTACATCGATAAACGATTTAACGCACTTTTGTTTTCTATGTTCAATCGGTTGTCTTTGACGTGCGTTTAAACGATTCGCCATGGATCTGTGGACAGTTAATGACAGTGTCAATGTTTGTTTTGATCGAAAACATAATATTATGGATAATAACGTATTATATGTAATGACAACAAGTACACTATGTGTTCGCCTTGAACATTCCACGGCAAATTTTACGCGTATTATGAAATACGTAGGTGCCAAAAGGCACACGCGTGTTCGTTATTACTTATTAATGTCATTGTTGTGCACTTCTGCGGATTTGATCTAGTGTGCGTTACAAACGAAATGTTTTTTTTTTTTTTTTAGCAACAAAAATATTATATTTTAGAATATAATTATGTATTATGTGTGTATGTGTATATGCATTTGTCTACTTTCAAGTACTCTACGGTGTTAAGCAATCAGAAAAATATATATATTTTAAATTTGTCAAGCCCCTTGGTCGTTTAGGTACCGTACATATTTATCTATAATATTAAATATATTGATATTTCAGAGCAAAAAAAAAACTGTAATCGTATGATGGTAGTTAAACGGACGACAATATTATATTATTCATAGTTTAGTTTTATAATTTTTACATTTTTAAATCGCGTAGTTCAATAATATTATTTTCTTTGAGAATCATTAATATTGATATTAGATACCTACCTATACCGTTGTCTTCTAATGGCAAACTACAAAACCAGTTCCGTTGCCATGTGCTATCGTGTAGGATCACTTAGGTATACTTGGCATGAACGGCATTAACCGTTATAACTTATAATTATATTATAATTTATTATATATCCATTATAATTTACAATATACATACATATTAGTATGAATTAATTATAACGATTAAAATGGATTTTTTTAACGTTAATTTCATTATTCAACTTTTTTACAATAATAAAATTTTCTAACTGTATATTGGTGTTTGCATCACATGAATGTGACGAAATTTATACTGTCATCGTCGGATATCGTGAAATTAAATGATGAATATCACGCTTTGATGAGATATAAAACTGGAAAAATACTTTAACTAATCTTACAATAATATCTCTCTACAACAGACCTGTTTTACTTGTAGTCGCATTAATAATATTCAATTAGACGGTTTTCTTAGGTTTTTTTTTCTTTTTGAAAAGAAGTATTTAATGTATTTAATATACAAGAATTGATAAAATAAAATTTCCACGTCAAACCATCAGCGATATCTTGAAAAATACAAGTTTAGGTAGGTACATTCAACTTTTAAACCATACTAAGTTACCTACGAATTACTTATATATATATATATATATATATATTTAAACGAGTGTGTGTGTGCGAGTGAGACATAAGCATGTGTGCGTGCACGTGTGTGGCGTGTGAGTGTGAGTAATATATAGAAATATGCTATAGGTGTATTCGGCTTAATAATTTTTGTACATAAAAAAAATATACAGTTATTTTTAATACTGGTGAAATGCTATGACCAGATGCGTACGTAGTATAATTTAGTTTCAGCTAAGAATTTAAATGAACTCGAAAACCATCGAAGAAAGTGTTCCGAAACCATAGGCCATTAAATTTTGTACTGTTGCGGTTTTATTTTATATCTATATATACCTATGATACTAACGTAATAACGATAATAATAACGTTACATTGGATTATCTTCGATATAGCTTCTGCATTGTTTGCTGGTGTATGACATATCAACATTGTATACTATTATCTGTTATATTATACAATACTATAAATAATTAATGTTAACATGTCTATTCAAATAATTATTCTAAAATTATTCATAGGAATATAGAGATATCCAAAAAAGTTAATATAAATTTCTAATAGTTTTTTTTATAAATTAACCGCGCTTTATACCTTTACTGATTGAAATAATGCATAATTAAAAACGTTTAAGTTAAATAATATCAATTGAAAATTAATTTAATACATAATATTATTTTGTTATTAGTGAAAAATAAAAATTATTTACATAATTAATATTAGTTAATACTCAATACTAAATAAGAAAACGTAGCAGATAAAAGTTGGATATCGTCTTAAAAATAATAGCACAAATAAAAAGCATACAACTGAAAAAAAAAACACTATAAAATACGATATTGATCTATAAAAAAAAACCATTCTATCAACTCAACTTCCGAGAGCTTATTAAAATATTTTAAAGAGTACTCTACTGAGTATTCCATCACATCATTAAACTGTGATTATGTTGTAGTCTCAATCGGAATAATATAATATATAATATATATGTAATAATAATGATTAGTCTGCATTATTATGGAGTTTTATCAAAATACGACCAACAATTTATAACTAAATCTGAATTATTTGGAATTACTAGAAATACTGAACTTTATATCTATTTTACCAATAAAACGTATAAAAAAGAAGAATTGTTATCAATATTATAACTCACAACCATAAAAAATAGTTAACGTAAAATCACTTAAGTAACGGTGCTCGGAAGAATTTTTTATTTTCAATTCTTTACAAGATTAATAAACTTTATAATGATATAGAGTGAGAGTTAAAGCAAGTTTTGAGGCTTAAAAAATGACGTCAATAAAGGGAAAGCACAATGAAACCTGAAAAATGTTCAAAACCTGAATTAAAATTCTACCACGGCGGTCAGTCGTAAAAGGTGCCCTACAAAGTTTTTTCGCTTATTATTGAACGTTTTATTTTATATTTTCAATAACATTTAAAATCTCTCTTTTTTATCGTCACATGTATCGTGTGTTGCCAAATCTTATTTAAAAATACTTATATTAACATAACTTCCATTGTTAATAATATACAAAGTCTATTGTAGACTAGTGTGGTATACAACTATTACGAACAATGAACAGAAAACAATATATTTTATAAGCATTATTAATTACGAATGAAATATATTTATGTGACTCCAAAATAATTGTTCAATAATTTATTGAAGTAATACGATATGATCAATGAATAATGTACCTATAATATAAATAGAACCTGTAGCGCCAATCATTTTAATTTAAATGTGGTCTTAAATAAAAAACCACCCAAAAAAATATTTCGCTAAATTGTCCCCAATTACATGGGTTTAAGCTTACATATAATTTGGTACCTGGGCCTCTGAAGTAATTAATTATCAGTAACCCCACTACACGTTTTATATTTCCCGTGTAATTGCGTATTTATGGTACTATCATTAAATATTGCATCGTAATATCTTTTCTTAACGATTTAAAACAAATAACCGCAATACAATTCCTAATGCCGGTCAAACATATCATTAATTTTCACCGGTAAGTGGTTCATTTTAGAGAGGGCAATTAATAGATATTAAAATAATGACATAAAATATTAATAATGGTTTTGAGATATGTAGGTAATCAGTTTTTGAAATTTAAAATCATCATCGGAATAATTCTGAAAAATACATAGGTATAACAAGTACCAACGTTAAATCTGATGTTAAGTTTTCAAATGCTGAAACAATAACTGAAATTTATCAATAGTGAATAATCTTGAAATAAAATCAACATTAAGAAAAATTATTAACATAAACCATTATAATAACTCTATTTATAATTTGTGTTATAACTACTTAAGTGTATCGTCATAGTGACAATATGATAATGCTATAAAATATTATTATTAAAACGTACAGTGCGATACATACACATTCTGTAAGCATATAATAATATACATACACATGTACATAAAAATATATTAAAATATAATATTTTAAGTAAACACTTTCACTGAAGAATTTCTCGAAACAACATAACATTATTCTGTAAAATATATGTTTGAATAAAATAAAACAATACGTACGGTCGATCAAACGGAGAGATAAAATATTATGAAAGCAACATAGTAGGTACCTATACATAATATTATGTAGATGCGTACCAGACGGGTAGACGACACCTTAATCAGAAATACGAATAAAAACTAATATCGTTTAATAGATTCGTTACAAAATATGATTTTTTTTACTATATTTTTTTTTTTTTTTTACCAACAATTTAAAGCTATATCAACTTCCGTTCAGTTACAACACGTTATTATTTTCTACGATTAACCTAGAGAAATTCACATTGCCCGGGTGCCGCGGTTCGATGCAAGTGAAACTAATTACGTATGCCCCTGCCGCTAGTCGTGGGTGCCAATAGAAGTGTGAAATTTGGCGTGTGGTCAAAGTACACATTGATCGATGGATGTCCGATGTCACTGATCGATTGTATTTTCAGAGTGGTAGTAGTAGGGGAGAGAGGGATATCGAATAAACTGTGCCGGCTATTGAATAGATGTGATTTTTATTTTATTTTTTTATTTTTTTATGTACATTTTCGGAATAGTAGCCAAGTCACGATTCAATGGAAATATACAGAACGTGTGAAACTTGTTATTATTTTATATCTACTTTAATATATCAACGACTAGGATTAGAATGTCTCTATTCTACACATGTATGTACAGTTCAGACTTAAACGTTATAAACTGGGCCGTTTTTTAAAGCGATTTCAATATTATAATATTGTAATAAAATAATATACTGGTTTTCATCTTATTGTTCTCTCATATAGATATTATTGACTTTAGTTTATTTTGAAAACTATGTACATTAATATAATATTTAAAAACTCATAATAACTCATGCTATTAACTCATAATATGTTTAGGTTAAAATGGAATAAATCAAATATATCTCTATAATATTATTACTTACCTAGATAAATACTAAATGAAAAAATTAGGTTGAAATAAATTAATAATATTTTACTATTCAATAAGAATAAAGCCGTTAAAATAAAATTTATGTAGAGCCAAATATAATTCATTATTATAAATGAATAATTTAAGCAATACTTAAAAAATGTTGTATAATAAAATACAATATACGTGGTTACATTAATGTATATTATTATATACCATCATGAAAAATTATATTTAATTTTTTGAACATAATTCGATCACGACATGCGTTCTGTAATATATCATTTAATACGATTTTTTTAAACTTTATATTGAATTAGCTATATTGGAGGGCTGATGTACAAATATAATATAAATACTTAGAAAGTTACAAATACGTTCGACATCCGGTTTGTGAGGTTAAATAAAAATGTAATTAATGAAGAGTAAAACTATATCTTTTGTGAATGCTATTAATTTACAGCTATAGTAATCAGTACTCGTTTATTTTAACATGTAATATAGTAGACTAATAGTAATGAATAATTTGAAAAGCAATATAGATAACTACTTACTGTAAACAGGCAAAACACTAGCTATTTTGTAACGACAATACGCACATATATTTTATACCACAATGCATTAAAATTATGTGAATTGCAATTTTTTTCGTACACATTGTCATGCGATTATTATTGCAATTTTAAATTTTATTTTACTGAATTTTATTCAAAATACTATTCTAAAAGATGATATATCGTAATAATTCACAACAGAATAAGACTTTTTCATACCAATACTAGAATTCCAAAATTTTGACTATACTTATACAACATACACATTTACATACTTCGACAGTATATATCAATATAGGCATAGGAAATCATTTTATATAAAACCAACAGTGGTAGGTAATCATTACAACGAAACTCGCGACGGACAAACACATAATATGTAGTTTTAAATTTAATAAATAAAAAAAGCCCATAACGAAATACATAAAAAAAATCTATTTTATTATTTGATGATGTTACAAAATCAAGTAGTATACATTGTATAGTACAGTATACAATATACAGTATACACTTTTCAACTTGATGAAAATATTGAATTGAATTATTTTTATTTACTAACTATAATTACGATTACTATATACTGCTAGTGTATAGAATACAGATATATATATTTATAAGTAATTACTAACAAATTAGTAATTTTGGAATTTTGACAAACTCTGTCTGTGACCGATTAACGATCAATTGCAGATTGACCAACACGAAACTTTTGGAACACCGTTTTCACATCGCCAAAGTGTAAATAAATTATTTGAACAAAAACAAATCCACACGGATCGATTGGGAATCTAAAAGCTGCAACTTCATGAACGTAGACTGATGAAAACAAAAAAACCTCTATAAATTATTAATACATTCGGAAATTATGCAACCTGGCTGGTTCGTGTAGTATAATAATAGTATACTGTTCACATCATAAAATGATGGTTGTAGACTTTTCTACATAATGGAAAATGATGGTTATTTTCTTTTAAAATAAAAAAAAAAATACGTGCGTCTTTGATTTCTACACGTCCGAACCGGATTCCGTGTTATTTTTTAGTGATGCTATTTGCTATTAGTGTGGCAATTTACTATTTTACGATAATAAGACCGTTTTGAGAGTTATAGAAACCGCCGGTCGTCCTCAACCGTTAATTACACAATTTCACTATAGGCGCGTGCCCGGAAATTTTTTTCTACCGTCTTTTATTTATTATTATTATATCTATATTTATACAGCAATAATAGTCTATAGTTTATCATACACTGATCGAAAAGTCGCAATTACTAAAAATATATAAAACTTCGGCTAAATGGGAATGTAGATAATATATCAAAGGAAAACATTTCACTGTATTTCTATTTGTTCTTTTAATAATAATTAATATATCGATTTAAAACGAATACCTATAGAGAATAATCGTCCTGCAGTCATTACGCAGTTTCCAAAAGTTATAGTTTAACAGTACAATAATTTTATATTATATATTTTAATCATATTTGTAAAAACTATAGTATAAATAATAAAAATTTCATGGATCTCAAAATTAAATATTTCATAGTTACTCCATACATATAGATATCAATTTTCACATAAATTGATCAATATTAAATTATAATAAGTATTAGGTACTCATTCAATACGGATAATATACAATGCATAATAATATTATTTTGGTCATGAATATAGCTAGGTAGTTAGTTTGTGATTAACATCTGAGTATCTATGTAAACTGAACACTATCGAGTTGTTGATTGAGGCATGAGAATATAATTTTTATCGATCGTCCAATTTCAATTGTTGTTTTGTTTGTTCTTACAACCGTTAATTTAAAGCGTTTTTTTAAAAAAAAAATACGATTTTAAGATATAAAATGAATAATCATCCGTCTAAATCTACTTCACAAACAACCGGAGTTCAGAAAAAAAAGCAATGGGATAATACAATTTATAGTAATAGTGCGCAAGCCAATCGTTCGTTTACAAAACAACAAAATTGGGAAATGTATATGAACAACAAAATAGTAAAGAAGAAAATTGACGCAACAATGACAAAGCCTAGATATCCTGGAACTCCATTTAAAATGCCAGCAGGAAAATCTAGTTCAGCCATAAATCAAGCAATGCGAGCTAAAGATATACAAAACGCCAACCAAAAAATGGCCGTCAGACTACAAAACGTTAAGTCTACAATCAATAAATAAACGTTATGAAATGTTTTACTTTTAATAACATATTACAATAATATTTTCCAAAATATTAGACCGTTTTAAAATATTATTAAATTTTTTTAACAATAAAATCTTACTCGGATCATAGCGTTATATAAATTTGTCTTTTCTAAAATCAACAATATATTATTATGTATGGCGATTCGTTAAAATTGCTACATTTTAAAACTAGTGTTCATCAATTTTACCACGATTATTTTTAAACAACTTCACTTTAAAATATTGTGTTTATTGATAATTGTTTTATCTATCAAGCAACTCAAACCAATCATGCCATAGATCTTTTTCGTTTGACTTTCATTAGGTCAAGTGTTTGTACAAAAAATAATTTGAAATCACTATACTTTATAGATAATATTATTACGATACAATTTTTACGAACAATTCCATTTCAGTAAAATCTATTTCAAATTTCTATTACAGACTAAATTTGGACTTCAATCTTGATATTTAATTTTTAACGAAGTACCTATACCGTGTATATTGTATATACTTTAATATATGAACATATTGTTCTATTTTACATAACATATTCAAGAGTTGCGATTCATAAACGCAATAACAATAACAATTGTACACTGAATAACAGCGCCATAGTAATAGTGAAGCATGTATGGGTGACGTATTTATTCCGAGACAAAAATATCAAAACGATTACAGCGCGGGGTGAGAGATTACGAGATTTCTATTTCCGGGTTATGCGAATATCAGCCCGTGCACAATAAATTGTTAATGTAAAGAAATAATAATAGGTAACGCCTATTACGCAATCGAAAAATAAATAATATATTAACATAATTATAATATTAATGAAAGGTGACGAATCAAATAATATGTTCATTATTTTAACCACAAACGGTTACGAATTAGATATTTAATCGTTTTTAAAACCAATACAGACCTGACATGATATCTAACACTTCTTAATTACCTAATTTGTGTGTAATTTAAACTATACAATACAAACAAAAAATAATGTTTTCTTTTAACATTAAAAACCTTTTGATCTATTATATTCAATAATGTGTTATGACAAGAGCTGGGATTTTAATGCCCTTAAAAAACGCGAAAAATCATATGTCACTTATGACTGACGACAAGTGACAAACGTAAAAACGGTTATTTTTGATTGAAAAAAGAACAGAAAAATCAATTATTTATACATTTAAAATGTAAAATAAATCTTTAAACTTATTGTAACTTCTTTGTCAATACACTAATTTATAACAAAATGTATCATATTAAAGAGCTCTACCCCCTGCAATCTTTTTTCCAAGTTATGGATTTATAAATCTAATATAAAAAAAAAAAAATCTAAAAGAAAAATTATACATACGTTATTAACATTATAAATAGAATAAATAATACATACGTTATTCTAATTCCTCGTCAAATACGATATTTTCAATTTATTTCTCTTCAAACAAGTACTCCCTACTTATTTATTCCCCACGATTTTTTCATCGAGAAAATGCAACATACGATTTCAGACCACGAGTAAATACAATCTATATTTTACATGTAACAAAAAATAAAAATAGATGTTAACAATACTATAATATAATATGTATGGTATTAATTTCCACGATGCTAATTATTTGAAGAAACTGTTTTTCAAAACTCTTGTATAATAGTTAGGTAATATTATATATTAGGTGTGTATATTACACTCGTTTCAATTAAAAATGAACAGGGAAATACAACATAATAATAGTAAAATATTATGTTGTATTTTTATTATCCCAACTGGAAATTTTTTCTATAACATTTTATGTTTACAGTTATTTCAACTCAATTTTTAATTTAAATAATTGGTTCTAGCCGTTAATTTTAAAGCGTATATAAATATTATAAATAAATTATTAACCGCGTTCGAGTTAAGTTGTTTGGTTTATAATATCTTGAAATTAATAATAAATGCTCAACGTGAGTTTTTTACTCCCCAAAAACCATACGTCAGTCTGTTGTACTCGGTATTTACTTGTAAATAATAAATCATATACCGCGTAACACGTTTTTGGGGTTCTTTTAAAAATTAATAGGTATCCACTAATATTACAATTCAGTCGACTCTTATTTCATACCTGTAAAATCAACAATGTTATTATTACGTTCAATTAATCGTTTTACAACGTAAAATATCTCACTGCAAGTCGTGTGGACGACTGGCGTTTTTTCGGGGTTGTAATCGCGTATCTATATTATGTTGATCTCGAATAATAATAATAATTTTGTAATAAATCACTTGTGCGCACACATGCGTATATATATATATAATATATATATATGGGCATATAATATGTAGATATTGTATATTATTTGAATACGCAAATGCAATATTGCAAACGTTTGACTTATTACGACAGTAAACGGTTTTGAATGGAACTATTGAAACATTGTTTGTAATGCTCGTACGTTATAGTATTATATAGGTACGTATATCCTTTATGCCCCGTAACATTCCGATTACCTTTCATACGCACAGATACTATAGGTATGTATGCTTTATTCTTGTTCACGTTTTAGAACGTACGTTTTTCCAAATACAAACACCAGTTAATCCGTAACTCGTGTAAGCGGGATTACAATTAAATTACTATTATGAATGGAAAACCTAAATGGTTTTTTATCGATATTTTTGAGCAATATAACATTATAGTATAGGTAGTGCGCTTATCTTTACACGCATCGAGTAGATAAACCGTATTTTTTCGTATCGTTACAATAATATTGGTTAATAGCTCAGTTTGTAATAACAAGGTATTAAAACGTTTTTTTTTTTTTTTTTGTTCATTTAAAATATAGAAATCGTTTAGGCACACGCGTATACATATAGAAGAACACTAATTATATTTTTTTTTATTATTATCGTTACGTTGCAATCTTCGATTTGAAAAAAACAACTATGTCCGATTGTGTATTCTCTCAAACCGATAGATTATTCTAACTAAGCTATGAACTATATATAATATTATTTATTTACAACGCTTCGTGGTTATTAATGATCATAATATTATATAATATTATTATGTATGCTTATAGGAGGTGAATCAAACGATCAAGCAACTGCTGAGTCATATTGGACACCAGGACATATTCAAAACGCACAAGAAGACGATTCGGCCTATGTTCAGCCAGAAGACTATTTTCCATCTGCCCACGGTCTAGTGCAAACTCACCCAGCCACCTTCTCCGGTTTTGGAAGTGAGTGGTCTAATTAATGTCATCATAATACATAAACGTATAATATTATGTTTAACATTTATTTTAATAAATTTGTTGTTTTTTTTTTTCGTTTCAAAAGGTATTTCTGAACCATCGCACGGCAATTTACCGCCTTTGGGATATTCATCACTAGACTTCGACAAGAGAGGTCTCGAAGAATTGCGTAAGAATTCTGAACTTTCGTCACCCGAAGAATGTGCGAGAGCTTGTCGCGAAGGAGAGCCGCCCAGAATATGTTATTATCATTTCACCGCAGAATTATACAACGTGCTGGGAGCGTAAGCATGAACATTGTTATATATTATTATTTCGTTGTCTTCGGTGTCCTATACGGTCCCTATACGCGAGTATACGTAACTTGTCATAAAACACATCTAACGGAACATAATAGACGCGTCTCTCGCTATACACGTAATACACATATTCCAATAAACGCGTTACAACACGTTGTGTTCCCATCGTCGGTTTTTGATTTAGTGATTCGTTCATTATCGTCATTATTATTTACTACGTTTTAAACGGCGATAATATAACATTTCTTTTGTTTGAATATATAATAATATAGAGCTTGTCAAGTCTGTACACCAAACGCTACCAACACTTTGTGGAGCCATTGTCAGTGCATATTGGCCGATGGTGTCGAAAGAGGAATGTTGGCTGTGAATCGTATGTTGCCCGGTCCGAGTATACAGGTATATAATTATTTTCATATGGGTGCACAGTGTGTTACGATATCGTGTGCATTTGTTTTCATCTCGACGCCGTTTTTTCTCTTTCCACTTATCATTTCTTTGTGTTCCGTGTCATAGGTCTGCGAAGGAGACAAGGTCGTTATTGACGTGTTGAACCATATGCACGGTATGGAATTAGTTATCCATTGGCACGGACTTCACCAGAAAGGAACTCAATACTACGACGGTGTCCCGTACGTCACACAATGTCCAATTCACGAAGGAAACACGTTCAGATACCAATTCGACACCAACAGTGGCACGCATTTCTGGCACGCCCATTCCGGTAAGTCTCGATGGTTAACCGTCAAAAACCGATAGGTACTCGAAAACTTAAAATATGAAGTTATTTAATCTGTAATGCACGCGTATAATGTGGCATCGTGTCGGGGTCGCATTCTATATGATATCCACTCGACGTGCGTCAATACCTTTAACAGTCGATCGGGATTTATAATTCGTTTTTTAAAAATAAGACAATACACTATATCTACGTATATGCAGGAGCGGATTAAATTTAAAAATATATATATAATATAGTAGTCAGGGTATTCCTATCCGGCCGACCGTGATTCACACACATTAACCCAGTTCTAGTTCAACGATAATGGTAGCAATGTCTTCACGTGGCCTTATGTAATGTAGTAGAAGTGATATTAGTAATAGTATAATACAATTATTATTTAGTGAAAGTCATTATATTATTATTTAAACAAAACCACTTAAATTAAAACAGTTCAATCGATATATCAAACTAAGAATGAAGTGTCACTCTTATAATAAACGATTTATGAATAAAAAATATAAAATATGAAATTTTATTAAGTTTTAACGCGCAAAACGTAATTCAATTAAAGCAAAAAATAAAACGCTCAACTACAAAAATATGTAGTGTTCCACTGTTCCAGCAGATAATATAGATATTTTCCACTACTTCATACACAATCGATGAATATCTAATAGATTTGAAAAATATAACAAATAGATTAATAAATCATCAGATATATAAATACGATGCCCACTTTTCTATAAATATTATTTTGTGTGGTATGTATATGTATCATACTTTTATTTTTTAATATTTCTTAAAAAAAAATATTTATAAATAGACTCAAATCGAAGAAAACGCTTTTGAATTATGTTTATCCACAATAAAATAACTTTCACAAACGTTAAATAAAATATGCTAATGTAAATATAAAACCATAAAATAATTTGATTATAGTTAGTACATCAAATACTCATTCATTCAATTATCTTCACTTTCTTGTGTAAAATAATTAACATAATCGCTATCCATTATAAATTATTTAAAATTTGACAACACAACTAATAGTTATATAAGCCAAGTGATTCGCAATTAAATAATAACAGTGTCAAGTATGAATATTAAATAGCATGTTGTTATGTCATTCAAATTAAAAATTTTAGCTTTTGCCTTTTTCAAATCGAATTTAATTGAATAATTTTTATGCAAAAATTAATTTCGTTAATACATAATAGTATTTGATGATTATCTATTGCAAAGTTCTATCCTGTTCGAGTAACGACCGCCAATTTTACTACTTACAAAATATGTTCTATTGGTTGGTTCATTCGTTCAACTATAGACGACCATAAAAGGTATTCGAATAGTACAATGTTCAATCTTTAAACCATACATAATATGTCATATTATAATGAATTTGTACGAATAAAATTCCAGTTACATAATCAGTTCCTTAAAAGCAGCAATGGGACAAAGAGACTATATATACTCCAATGTGTATTTGTTAATGTACCTAATTGTATTTTTAATAAGATATAATATATTAAACGTAGAAATTTTGTTGAATAAAAAAAATGAAATAGTTGTAGTTTTTTAACAAACTATTGTTTTATCATATTATGTTTACAAACGTTATTATTAAATTTTTTAGGACTTCAAAAAATTGATGGTATCTACGGTAGTATTGTTGTACGACAACCACCATCGCAAGATCCCAACAGCCACTTGTACGATTACGACTTGACCACACACGTGGTACTGTTGTCCGATTGGCTCCACGAAAATGGAATGGAACGATTCCCTGGTAGATTAGCTGCAAACACCGGCCAAGATCCCGAGTCTCTGTTGATCAATGGAAAAGGGCAGTTCACGGTGAGTGCGGATGAATATTCTTTTTCGGATTAAAACGGACAGTAATAAGTTTTACTAATTACGGTTGCAGGACCCAAACACAGGATTCAGCACTAACACACCTTTGGAAACTTTTACCATCACACCGGGCAGGAGATACAGGTTTAGAATGATCAACGCCTTAGCATCAGTCTGTCCAGCCCAAATTACCATCCAAGGACATCCGCTCGTTCTAATTGCCACAGACGGTGAACCTATTCAACCGGTGGTCGTCAACACAATCATTTCATTCTCGGGTAATGTTTGAACCGATTAATATTGTTTATTATTTTTTTCGTTGATCTCTACAATTTCGACTGTTTCATTGCAATATATCTCATTGTATCTCATTGTGGACTGTAGGGGAGAGATACGACTTCATTATTAACGCGGAACAACCCGTCGGCGCCTATTGGATTCAAGTCAGAGGTCTCGGTGAATGTGGAAACAAACGCGTGCAACAATTGGCCATACTCCGATATGCAAGAGGACCGTATCAGCCGAAATCAAAGGCTCCCACTTATGATGTTGGCTTACCTCAGGGTGTTGTAAGTGAATATTAATCATTCGTCACAGTGTATACGATATAATATATGATATTATAATGTATTTACGATCTATCTAACGACAGGTAATGAACCCGTTGGACGCTGTTTGTGATCGTCCCAGAACTGATGCCATCTGCGTGAACCAACTGAAAAACGCCAAAGCTGTAGACAAAGGCCTTTTACAAGAAAGACCCGATGTGAAGATATTCTTGCCATTCAAATTCTTATTCTACAGGCCTGACGAACTTTTCCAACCACATCAATACAACAAATACTTGGGTACTAAAAAACGTTTAATTAATTTTATTGTAATAACAATCAAAATGTCAATTATTAATTAAGACGCAATGTTTTACAATTCCCATTTAATGTTACCGTCTATGTTTGTTTATAAATAATTTGTGCAAATCATATTAAAAATGTTTACTATTTTTTTTTTTTTTTTAATTTCAGTGGCTCCTGGCGGTGGTGACCACGTAATCAGTTTAGTGGACGAAATTTCTTACACTTCTCCGGGATCTCCAATGATTTCCCAGATCGATGATATACCTCCAGAATCATTCTGTAACGGAGATAACAAGCCAGCAAATTGTGGCAGAAATTGCATGTGTTCGCACAAAGTCGATATTCCTAGGCACGCTGTTGTGGAAGTCGTGTTGGTCGATGAAGGTAATTTATACTTACATTAAAAAAAAAAACCTCGTAATATTATTATAACAATAATATTCAAAATACATAATATTTTTATAATTTTTCTTTAGTCCAACAACCAAATTTGAGTCATCCGTTCCATTTGCACGGTTACTCGTTCAACGTTATCGGTATGGGAAGATCGCCCGACAAGAACGTCAAGAAAATCAACTTGAAACACGCTCTCGATTTGGACAGAAGAGGACTTTTAGACAGGCATTTCAATTTGCCACCGCTCAAAGACACGATAGCCGTGCCCAACAACGGTTACGTCGTATTCCGATTCAGAGCCGACAACCCAGGTAAATGTCGTCCATTAAAATAAATGAATAACTTGCTACTAACCTATACACGTAGCATTAAAAATATAATATTAAACAGTATTAATTCAACAAACGTTTTAATCGTTCGCAGGCTACTGGCTGTTCCATTGTCACTTTTTGTTCCATATCGTAATCGGTATGAATTTGGTGCTTCACGTCGGGACGCACGCCGATTTACCACCGGTTCCCGAAAACTTCCCGCGTTGTGGCGACTTTTTACCTCCGGTCAGTGTACACTGATCACGTTCATAACACGTCAGTTCAAAACTAAGTGCTCATATAAGTAACGCAATGCGGTAACCACAGTTAAAGAAGCGACAAAAGAAAAACATTCATGAATGTTTTTTTTTTATTTATTTTATTTTAAACATATATATATATATATATATATAACATTTTTGTACCCTAGAAATAATGTGTTATGCCATAACGAACATATATTATTTAAATGTGTTATTATTAGTCACTTGTTCGATTGTTTTTTTTTTCATTATATAGTCTAAGTCATTTCACGATATTAATTATATAATGTATATGTATATAATATTTTATCAAGCACAAAATTATCATTTATTTCTATCTTGCCTCTATTTATATACGTCTGAAGTTTGAAACTTATCAATTGCTTGCCAATATTATGTAAACCGTTTACCTTTATAACATACAACCCAATACAATATACTTAATACTACTTAATTCTATACATCTAATTCATCTTGTAAATAATGATTTATATAATTAGTAGAATCTAGTTAATTAATGTTTTATGAATATTATCAATGTATAAATTAGAATAAACGTTATGTTTTAATGTAAAAATATATTTTGTACTATATTCTTTTTGTGCTATATAATAACAAAATCATTATTTTCTTTCACTAATTTTTATAATTAAAAATATGTCAGTTAATTTTATATCTATTTTTGTTTTTGTTTGTTTGTTTTTTTTAAAAAATAGTAGCCAGTAAATTTAATACTAAAAAAAAATACTTGGACTCATTTTTCAATAACTGAGTAAAATCAAAATCATCTTTTATTAAAATTATACCTACTCACTAATTTCAAAAAATTTAAGATATCTATAGTATTTCAATAGTTTTATAGAAATATGAAACACACATCCCATACATAATACTATGATTGTGGACTTATTACGTAATAATACTATACACATTTTATAATTTAATCGTTTAAGAACAATAATCGAACAGTATTGCTATTTACGTAATACGTATATGTTAGAAATATGAAAACACGTTGGTACTAACATTGATTAAAACACATACACATTTAACTAATAGTACTTTATGAACCAACTGAAAACCTCATTTTCTTAATCTAAAAACAGTACCACATTTCAAAATTACTTTTAATAGAAAAATAGCTTATGTTCAGAAGATCGGGTACCCTATAAGCGTACGCTTCCATATGTGTCTGATGCCCTTAAAAAAGTGTAATAATTAAATTATGATGGTATACCTAATAGACTATATTCATCAGTACTGCTGTAGTGTTGTAAGATATGTGGTGAAGAAATTAGTATGCTTGAAAATAGTTTAAAGTTGGTAGAAAATTCGCACGATATCCACGACTCTGAATTCGATACATTCAATGTCTAAAAACACACATTTTAATTAAACTGCTTTTTAAATTTACAAAGTGAATTTTTAATTATAATGTTTCTGCGGATAACAAATAAACAAGTAATTTTATCTTAAATCTATCGATATTTAAGTAGGTAAATCAATAATTAATGTTTAAAAAAACCACGTAAAAACCATTAATGATAGGGCATAACACGACAGCAATTATAGAACAAGGTGTAGCTATCCCTCCCTATGACGGAATAAATAATTATTTGTTAAGGCATTCGTCAACTGCATTATTTTTTAGGCACAAGTTGCATAATTAGCTTACCTCGACGTTACACTCAATCATACATAGAATGAAATACATTACATTATTTTTGATAACTTTCAATCATACAATTACGATATTTCGGCGTAGTAGATAGACTACTAAAACTACATTTACGTCATCGTTGTGATGTAAGTCCTTTTTGATACCATTTTCAACAGCCTTAAAAAAAAAAACCCCCGTGAAAGGGCTGTGTGAGTGTATAGCAACTAATCATTAGTTTGTGACCATAAAATAGTGTTCACCTTCACACTCTATACAATGTGCAGAGTTTAATTTATTCAATGTGTTCGTTGGAAACGTGTTACTAACATGTTTATTGTTTTTACCTACTAATGACATACGTTGGTGATTAAAAGATCCACTTAAAATTATGGTTTTAATTCTAATAATTCATTAAGTACTTCTTCAAATTTCGTAAATTTAAATAGTTTTGTCAACGGCCCAACACAACAACAAGCCCATTATTAATCGATTCACATAATATAAAATTAAAGAATTTGACAAGACATCTAATTACCTAACCTAATATTTATAACACGCATTAAATAATATACTGAAACACTACATAACACGTTGCAGATTAGTTATTTTACTTATAAAATAAATGGCAAGTTATAGAAAATTGTAGCACAGCTCCAATAAAAATATCAATATAACATCAAATGGTTACCAATAGTATGGCAATACTCCAATATAGCAGTGGTGAGTTATGTTTAACACAAATACAGCAGGTATCTCAAAAATAATTTCCAATATGTTAATATATAATACCTACATTTCATATAATAAATCGGTTTAAGCGAAACGAAACGAATAGATTAACCAACGCCAAAATTTCATAACGCGTTTTGTTTCATATAACTCATAAAAATATTATATAAACTCTTAAACTTTACTTAAAAAACAAAAATTATTTAAACTATTGATAATTTCAGAAAAAAAATACTCGATCTCGAAATTTCAAATTGAATAGATATTTAATTGTTATATTTTTTTTTTAGTACACCGATAAGTTTAAATAAACATAAGTATATGTTATATATTTTATAACATTTTGTCGTTGGAAACAAAGTTTCTATAAACAATTTAATATAATAATAATTATAAAATCCTTTTTTTTTTTTTTTGAGCTATTTTTACTATTAATATAATATAATGAATTATTATACATTATGATTATACATTTCAATCAAACAATATAATATTAATGTTTCATCAAAGTGTTCTTTAACGTAGATTAAAAAATAATAAGAAATTGTTTGATTGATTAACCAAATAACTATACAATAATTTAATACAAATTCAAAATAATAATAATAATAATAATACTTTGTGTCCCATAAACTATCTATATAAAAATAAATGTAACTAAGCAAATAACGTATTATAAGCAAACGAAACTTAAGCGATATTTTTTATAAAATATTATATTCATTATTTGCCAACTCATACATGTAGAAATACATAATATATGAATTACAAAATAAATAATAATTATACTATGTTATAATATTACGAGTTCAATTAAATCATTATATATTTTTATTCAGACCACGATATCTCATCATAACACATACAATTATTAATTCATTTAAAAAAAAATTCAAAAATCCTTATTTTTATGATAAGAATAATGTTCATTCTCGTTGAAGTCCAACGAATCCCAAAAGGAAATTCTCCCCATGTCCCGGACTTCGTCCATAGAAATATTCATAGGGGAAGATATTTTTAAGAACGATAAACCCGAATGATGAGGATCTTTGCTGACAGGAGTCCAATTTATAGAACTAATTCCAGTTGATGGTATTCTATTTTAAAAATAACTTTTCCTCAATAAATTTATTACAGAAATATTATAATATAAAATATTACCCTTTAAAAGCAAATGATGTCCAAATATCAATCATAATTGGCACTAATGATTTATCCGATTCTGAGTCTTCGACGTTTGCATATACGTTTTTTAATACGTAACCTGTGTCATCTGCATGACTTGCTCCTATATAAATACAAAATGAATATATTGTGTAATTATCAATAAAATAATATGATATAATTTAAAATATTTTTATTACCGTAATTTTCATTTGATTTTGAAAAATATTCCGAAAGACTGTGGCTACCCCGATATCCGAATTGGTATAAATATACTGGAGATTTATAAAGTTGAGAATGCATTTTAGCAGCTTTTATAATATCGACTACAAACAGGCGATCGCTAATCATCTGAAAATGTCGTTCAAATATGAACTATCTGATAAATAATAATATTAATTCAGTACTTGAATAAATTGTTCTGTATTTCCTTTAACCAATCTTTTAACGCCTACGTATTCTTTTCTAATAAGTTCTGACACGTTGTCAATTTTGTCTTGAGGTATTGTGTAGTTGTAATCCAGTATATGTGGCAAGACTTTGTTCCAATTTTCATCAATATACTTTAACAACTTTGGATCATTGATGAATTCTAAAAACACAATATTGTTTACACATTACAATAATTATGGCAAACCTAATAAATAATATTAGTAAAATCGAATACCAGCTCCCGGATAGAGGCCCTCATGAGTGGCAACACTCAACAACCATGGTACATCTGCTGCTAGACCTTTAGCTAAAATATGATAGGGCAGTTCACTTATGAAAGCATTTTCACTTGGTAACTCGACAACCGGTCCAAAAGGAGAATATGGGTTGTACAATAACGGCTGTAATAATAATAGCATTAAAGTAAAATAAATAAAAACACATTTTTTTAAAATCGATCAACAGAAATCGTACTAACAAAAAATATTTTAACTGCTTCTACGATGTGTAAAGCTGGCCTGGTAATTAAACATTCGACCAGTTCTTTTGACGGATGAGTTGGACAACCTAAGTAAGCGCCGATAGCTGCTGATTTAGCAGGTACATTTTCGGCTATTGTCCAAGGGCACAGCGCCGTTCCACTCTGAGAAAATACTTTTTGAAACAGTCCTATATATATTATATATGTATCACACGAAATCAATTAGTATACTGTACAAAGGTTAAACGTAAAAAAAAAATATTGATCAATATGTGTAACCTCTAGACAATGGTGACAACATATGAAAATGAACACTGGCACCTCCAGCCGACATTCCACTAATTGTAATATTTTCCGGATCACCTCCAAAATATTTTATATTTCTTTTCACCCATTTTAATGCATGCACTTGATCTTTTAATCCGTTATTTCCAGACACTACCGAATCTCCGGTACTAAAAAAACCTGTATAATATATTATATATGTCTTATTTATTGTCTGTAAGCATAACAAACAATAGAACATTTTTGATAAATTTAGAACCTATTATTACTATAAAATTAAATGTTAATGCGATATTATACAAAAATAGTAAAAAAATATCAGAACATATTTTTAAACTACGCTTAATCGTAATTTTAATATATTATACAAAAACAGCATAAAATATAACCTTAAATTTAATAAATTGAAGGTTAGGCGCATTGACGAGGTTATCTATCAAGAATATATTTATAATATATATAAATATTAATTGGAATCATTATCCTAGTAGGACATTTTGTATTAAACTCTAATACAAAATAATAAATATTATTTGTTAATTTTAAATTCAAATGTCATAATATAATATTACCTATTGGTCCGAGCCGGTAGTTAAACGTAACGAGAATTATATCTTTATCTAATATGTAATCGGGCTGGTACACAGATCCGTATAGAAACATGAAAGCACCTCCGTGAATAAAAACCAATACATTCAAAAGCTTATTACTCTTTCCTCTTGTCGGAAGCTAAATCATAAATAAAATCAACTATTATAATTTAAATTCAAATAGTCAAAATATTCGAATAGCTAACTTTTGGTGTATACACGTTGGCATAAAGGCAATCCTCGTCTCCTTCAATTAAATAACTCGAATGATCATATTGAATACATTTACTACCCGGAGTCGATGCGTTCCACACTCCTAGCCAAGGTTTTATCGGTTGAGGTTCCTATAATATAACATTATGTGTGTTCCAAAATTTTGTATCTATAATACATATTTTGTGAAAGCACGTCGACAAAGTTTACCTGAAATCTCAGTTTCCCCACTGGAGGAGTTGCATAAGGTATACCTTGAAAGCTGTAAATAGTCCTTCCTTTCCATGTTTTCGATAGTATTCCAGATATGGGCCCGCTTTCAATTTCTACAACAGGAAACTGATTAGCAGCGACCAAACAATACAAACGTATCAATAATAAAACATTAATGAGGCGCATGTCGAAAAATATGGAAGAAACAAACAATTAGCAAAACTTTCAGAGCAATTAACTAGCCACCCGTGTCTACGGGTAGACAAATGTTGAATGAATAAATAGTTGTTATAATATAAAACGAGAATATAATGCGATGTATCTGGTAACTATTACAATAATATTATATACCTACGTGTTCCCCACTTTTTCACGAGAATACAAAGTATGTTACAAACAGCTAGACATCCTTCAGTAAAGTGGCGTAATTATAGGAATTTGTTCAGAGGAAAGATATATTTTTTTTCTGATTAACTATAAACTACGTTTAATTTTACATTAGCATAATTTACAATACTTATCTACATCCATTTCTACCCGATTTCAACACCCCCAATTATTTAAATTAAATCATTTATTACCAATAAAAATGAATTCATTAATTATTATAATATTATGTAGTTTTGTATTTCTATTCGTATAAATATACGAATCAAAAAAAAAAAAAAAAAATTAAAATAATAACAATAAAGTACGTGTAACTATATTTCTTACTAGATAGAATTATTACAAGTACCTATTACATAAAAATCTCAACTAAAGATTTTTAAATATTTAAAATAGTAATAGTTGTGCAATTACTAATAGAATATAAATTATTGCATTCTTAAGCTTTCAATATTACATTGTATATTTTAAACTATAAATTATAAAATATTTTAAAAATACTTATCTTATAAGTTGTCAATGCATTTATTAAAAATGGTATTATACGTAAATAAAAATAAAAATAGCCGATAAAAAATGTCTAGTCTCTATAAGAACTATTATTTTCTGATAACTATAACAAAATATTTATAATCCAGAGTATTTAAAAATAATACATACAGGGTGTTTCACCGAGCATCCTCACCACCATTTTTAATTTAATTATTACTTTATTCAAATTCTAATTTTTGCATCAATTTTTAAGTTATCCAACCTAATGTTTATATTTTTAAGTACTTAGATTTGGAATATACCATTTTAATAACATTTTGAATATCAGGAGTATCGTATGTGTTGTGGTAATACCAACTTCTTTTTTCAGATAAAAACCACCCTTTTAATGAAAATTATGAAGCAGATGACTTTTTTTTTTTTTTAATTGTATGCCTTCAAACCAAAATTTAAAAGAGTAGTTTTTAACTTATCTACCTCTTAAATCTGTAGATACTACGAATAATATGTTTGGAAGGTATATAAGGAATTATGATAATTTGATAATTATAGTATTTTATACTAAACTATCAATATTTTATATTCTACGAAAATTGTTTAAGTATAATATTGCGTACTACACTAAATATTACAACTATTTTATTCTTTGTAAAATTATTATTAAAGGAAACGTATGAACATTCTAGGCAAATCACTATATAATATATGTCAAATTTTATAAATGAAACGAGAATTATTTTTTAAAAATATTTAAAATAATAAATACATTTATATTTTAGTCACTTATAATAGCGATAGATACAAGTTTTGTTCTGTATTACATTAGAAGATACATATAGTATAATATACAATATACTACACAAATTGGAACCAGGATTTTTTTTATATTTATACACATTCACTTAGACATGCGTCTAATATTATGTAAGTACTAGATATATAGCATAATATTAGAGATACACACATTTAACGATATGAACAGCAATAATGATAAACGTCATAAAATCGGAAAATTCCAATGTTACATAAACACTGATTGCACTTTTTATTGTTAGTGATATCTGGTCAGACAAAAAAAAAAAAAATAAAATGCGACAAATTTACACTCGTTGAAAGTCATAATTTAGTAGTGTCCAATTGGCGCATTTTTTTTCGTGTTAGCAGATATTAAAAAGTTCGATCAGTGTAATCATTATACTACTATTTATTAACATTGAGCAATATGTAAAATGCACTCAACGACACGGGTAGTATAATATGCAATTACCAAATTTCTGAATCCAACCAGTAGGTATATATTATCTGTAAGCTGCAGGGCCGGACCGGGCCACGAGCCAAAGCTGTATCGAAAAGTATTATACACGGGGCCGGTCTTAGGGGTGGGCGAGTTGGGCGATCGCACAGGGCGCCAATATATTATGGCCGCCTTCAGAGTTCAGATATTAATTTCCGAATTTCCGTTTATAATAAACATAAACGTATACATTATCAATAAGCAAAAGAAAAAAAAAAGAAAAAAATGGTCAGGTGGTACTTAAAAATTTGAGAACCGCTTGCACTAGAGGGCTCATTAATTTTCCTTGCTCAGGGCGCATAGTTCCCTAAGACCGGCCCTGATTATATAGATATCAATATGATGACATGAACCTAAGTACTATTACATATAGTTATATTTAGTTTATTTCATAATAAGTTGAGTAAACATCAATTACATCCATTAAAATTACGTAACCTAATTAGTAATTACATTTGTAACTTATTTTACCCAATTTGTTACGAAATTTTAAAATGTAATCAATTGAAATTTTAGTTTTAACTTTCAACAAATGATACATGTAGTTATTTTAAATTAAATATGTTTAGGTAACAAGGTAAATCACATTAAACAAATATAATATTAAAACAACAATTATTAAGGTAAATGACAATAAATATGAAGCAATATAAATAAATATACTCAGCACTCAGTAATATTAATACATATTAGTAAAAAATACATAAAATCACAGTCCCAATATCCCAAAAATTAGCACAAAATAAAATATATACTACAGGCAACGGTACACAAATAGTTTATTTACAAGTATAACGTTAGCAAATAGTTGTAACTGATACCATGTTACATTAATTATTATCTCAGAAAATATTGGAATTCATAAGTATTAATTTGTAAAAATTAAGAAAATATATGAGTCAACTGTTCGACTGTACTGTTTATGCCTACTATAGCTACTATTTATGAACTTATCTATTGTATAAATCGAGTAAAATGAATTATAGTTTTTTTGTAGGTACTAAGTAGTGTTATAATATTTAAAAAGTTCCTAGTTAAGAATTCTAAAATTGTATGCTAAATTCTATAAAAAATAAAACAATTATTTGTTTTTTTATTTATGTAGAATCATTAAATGTGAATATTTTTGAAGCGGTTAATTACAGATAATATTGGTACGAAAGTAAAAAAACCTATTCAGTTTCTATTGCAACCTTGTTTATATGTGTCTTCGTCAATCTAGGAGGACACAAGAAATCCAAAAAAAGATAAACCAAAATAAGAACCATCCACCTTTATTTCAACGTTCCTGGTTTCTATGAAGTATAACTTATAAATACCTAAATTATTTATTGATATTATAAACTTATAATTATATTTATACTATATTAATATATTACTTATCATAGTTTATAATATTTGGTTTAACATTTTAAAGAATTAAAGATCAAAAAAACCGAATTTATCGATTTGCCAATAATTATGAAAATCTCAGAGGTTTTTATTATATTTAACGAATTCAACATCTACACAATAATAATTTAGTATAGGTAGTTATCTAAAATCTAAAATATATAATTAACATCTTGATGTTATACTAATAAATATTATTTATCTTTTTCGTGTTTTACATCATTATTAGTTTATATATACAAAACTATATTTGTTTAAACTTCTCTAAATTAACATGCTAACGTTAATAGATAAATATATTATCATACGAATACTGTTTTCATACTTTTTTTTTTTATTAATTACTCGTGAATATTTAAAAAGCGCATGTATTGTCATCATATAGTACCTTCTGCAGATATCTATATGCTGAATTATTTGAATTATCACTCAGTAGTGAACTTTTACTGAAGCTTAACAAAAAAATATACCTAGATATCTATTATTTTATTTTACGTTCTTAGTTAAAAAATTTAATAGTAGGTATACTCGTATAAACTAATTTCAATTTTATCTTCTTATAAGATAATATCACAATAGGTCAATCAATGTAGTTTAATTATATTCTTAAAGTGAATAATCCTTTGACCCTAAATTTAGTACCTATTATAAATCAGAAATGTGAATTTGATATCTTTAATTATTCTTTATATACTTATCAAATAAAAATAAGTAATCATTTTATTATTTTATTTTTTAAATTCTAAACAGAGCGACAAATACATTGATTTTGCAATGGTGTATATATATTTTTTTATATATGAATATACTTTTAGTAGTAGAAAATATGTTTCAGTATTTTTTTTTTCTTATAAGAAAGTGAATGTAGTTAGTACTTTGTGAGAAAAGGAGGGATAAAGGTAAGACATTCCTTTGTATTTTTTTTAATAATTAATATAAATAAATAACAAAAAAGTGCAAAAGATAGGTACGTATCAGTTACAATAGATATTGAGTATGCCAATGATTACTGAAATAGATGCGTTAAATTTTAACTCAATGATATATTGTATAGGTACGAAAACCGATTCCAAGCGAAGACGTTCCAGCCTATAACATAAAATGCATTTTATTATGATGCAAATTTTGTTATTTCAATAGAATTATGGCAAGTTATTTATTTAATATTTTCTGAAAATATTGCACTTATCATAATATTAATATTAACTTTTGAATGAATTCTAACTTACCGTAAAACAGTGTGATATAAAAAATACAGTATTTTATTATAAATGTTTTTTTAATGTATAGGTATGTTAAAAGTTGTAAGTCCACACAAATTATATTATTTTAAAATTATTAAAAAATAAAGAATATCGCTATGAAATACTTGTAGTTTGTAAATTATTTTATTTTTGATGAATTTCGTAAAAAAATGTATATTTTGAATGCATGTAAAAAAAATTTACATATTTATTTTGAATATTTTATAGTTTTATAAATATATTATAAAAACAACTTATGTGGGATCTTAAAAGTCAATTTTTAAGATTTTTGGCCAAACAATTATTAATTTTTATCATCATAATTTATAAAAAAAAAAAAAAAAACTAAAAAATTAAAAAAATTCACATACCAAGAAATATGTTTTCTATGGCAGTTTTAAAAGAAGAAGAAAGAGGAGAAGCAGATGCTTAAAATTTCTGCCAAATATTTAAATTATTACTTTATTATTATTTATTTATTACAATCTGGTGTGATTTACCCTAACAGTAACTCAGCAAATTTTAATTTTCGATCCAAAATTAAAGGGTAAAAATTACTAAAAAATTTATTATATCTTCTATTATTTATCCTTTGCTTAGATTAGATAGTAAATATGCGTGTATGGTTAAGAGTTCAAAAGATTATCTGTGTGACTTGAGCTAGATAATCTCGCAAAGATTGGAGAAATGTTGAAGATGTTTAGATACAATCATGATATGATAAATAGTGAGTATATCATCATACATAAATTATACCATTATCTATATTATGCTAATTAAGAAGCTTTTTAAAACGTAAACCTATTCATTTTCAATAATTTTTAAAATAATCAACTATATTAACAAATATTACTATACTCAGTAGTTTTTTTCACTATATAAGAAAAAGAAATTATGTTCAAATAATGTGTTTCAAATAATTTTGGTGTTACATAATTTACAACTTTTTACTTAGAATTTGCTTTAATCAATTTTTTTTATTAGTTTAACCTATATACGACTATTATTATACTTATTTAAAACTAAAGAAATAGATAACATATTTATTTTAACTTTGAACTGTATCCTAATTAATATTAAAAATCTAATCAAATTAAGTTGTTAAACCACATGTACCTATACAGTCGTATTATCTGTAACTTTTTTCAATTATTGGTAAATTACGATTCGTATCAATGCCGTGAAAATTTCTTATAGGCAATTTCAGTTTAATATTCTATACCCAGCCTTATAAATTTTCTTTTAATTCTGAATGGTATTGTTTGATCTTCGAGTGATTTTTGGAATCGTATTCAAAGACTTGAATTAGTATTTTTTGTCAACAACCATGTCTATTTTAATTGTACGTAGTTTAGTTTTCCTAATACCCTCTGTCTTCAAGGAATCAATAAAAAGTTGGATTGGGTTTCATCAATAGTTAAAACAGCACGAAATACGAATTAAGTATTTCCAAATAAATAATTTAGACTGAATCAGTACAAAAAACGTATTATAGTGAATAAACAAGATAACCTTTTCTTTTTGTACAATATTAAGTATATTATATTTTTTTAAATAGTAAATTTCAATAAAAAGAACTAAAAACACTTATTTAAACATATAAAATACTTAGCTACATGCTTACAAATTATATTACTTTCATTTTTATCTCTCAGTTAACATAATAATGTATGATATAAATGTCTCCGCAACAACAAAGAAATTATTTAAGATAAAATTTCTATTAACGAGTTTTAAAATAATAATTTACTATAATTAAATATTTTATCATAATAATAACCTATAATTACATATATTGAATTTATAAATACCTAACTAATGTGAATAATAAGTCTATATAAATCCAAAATTAATATAAATCACGTAACGTTAAAATATTATATACTTTAGATAACAATTATTTTAATATTTAAAAGTTAAAAATAATTTACAATATTTTATAAATTGTATTCTAATGTAAAAAAAAAATATAGTAGGTGCATAAAATAAAAATCGGAATAAACAATTGAATAGAAGAAATATATTAAACATATATGTAAATTATAATATGTCATAACACTCATAATTATCAGTAAATAAAATATAATATTTATAATGCTAACATATTCAGCGACTCCCTCTATCTAATATTAAAAATTCTCACAAGTCGAAAGACATATCTTAAAAAATTCTAAACCAGATAAGTTCCCTTCAAATTAACAGTCAAACCATTATTATAATATTATGACATTGATACTAAGCTAACAAAAACAATAAATTGAAAGTATCCATGACAAAGAAGACATTACTTAACTCGACTCTCTTAAAATTTACATTCACTTAAGATTTTAAAGCAGTAATACAAAAACTTATACTCAATTAGTGGCAAAAACAATGTTCAAATTTAAAATCACGCTGAACTTAATGATATTAAAATCACAGTATACTCTTAGCCTAGTTTTGACTTATATACAGAAATCGGGATGGATAATCGACAAACACATTGATTCGGACACACAGATACCTAAAATATACAGAACCCGATCAATGACAAAATTAGGATGAAGTTAAAGTTTAAGAAGACGTTCTGAAGAATCCTTTTAACTCATTTATACTTAATATAAAAGTGAATTTTCATAGTATCGAATCTAAAACGAGGAATATTATAGGTATCTAATAAGCCTCATACATTTATTGTTATATTTTAATTTTAAATCTAATCAGGAACATTTTAAAATTCTAAATCGTTTATGAATTTTAAAAGACAATGCTTATAGGTCCTCTTAGACGTTTTGCAAGGACGATCAAGAATTGCAAAAATATGAAAATATGATATCAGAAAAATCCAAAAAAAATCCAACCAATCTGTTAACGTTGGGACTGGAAGAACAAAATATATGAAACATTTTTAATTTATTAAGACTTTATATAATTTAACTCATATATTATATAATACTTTTCTGATTGTTTTTCTCTGTTTAAAATATGTATATAGTTAACTTTAAGCCAATAATCTTTAGATTTATGGCCTAAGAATTAATAATAATAAAAATATATTATATTATATAATACCATACAATGCAGATAATAGTATTAGCTTGGTATTTAAATATACTACGATACACACACATATACATAGTATATTATATGACTAATTTAATTATGTACAATTTTAAATACAGACTGCGTTGTATTTTAATGATGTTATAAAGATTACAAGGAAAATACTCGTTTTGTTTGACAATATTTTGCTGAATTATTAATATTTATTTGATGTCATACTAAATATTATGTACTCCCTAATGAAAAAATCGATGCCATTTTCATAATAAAGGACAAGCTTTAAGAAACAAATTATTGAGATCGACTTATAGTTATTTTAAGCTGGCAACGGTTTTACAAGTGGTTTGATTAGAAAAACGTCACTTACTCGTTTGCTACATCTTGACATTAAACAATCAATGAGTATACCTTATACGATATACGATATACCTACCTACAACTATAGTGCTATAGCACGATTTAATCGTGATTTATAGTACCAAGATTATACTACACTATTCTAGTATTCTCGTATTGTTATGTATCATAACAAAATCCCCTCTTTACTCTGTGTAAAAAAAAAAAACGGTTGAGTAAAGCAAAAATGCGCGTTATGATAAATTGATAATATTAACATAAATAAATAATTAAATAACACGATAATTTACGCACGGAAAACAACGGAGTTTACACGGTTTAAATGGTTGAACTCTGATTCAATATAATATAATTATTACATATTATAGGAAGTAGGTACCTAATTTCACTATCGTAGCTTTTTTCACTTAATTCACATCAAGGAATCGTCACTGGATATACCGTACCTACTCAATTCATCTATTACCATTGATAAAAATATTAAATATTTATTAGCATTTATAATCAATGGGACCACGGGTTACAGCGGTTACTATCGATATGACGTATTCGGAGTAATAATTTACGATATTTTTTTTTTTTTTTATTATTATTTTGATTTTTTTGTGTAAACCTATTTGAATTGTGTACGACTCTAACCACTCAACGTGATTAATACGGGTTTTTCGAAGGTACTCACTAGGAAAATATCGATGTTGTGACACGTGTTTTATTAAGTTGATCAAACACAACACAGCAACATATTATTATCATGGGTTCAACCAACTACGCAGGGCGAATGATTTACGATGGTCGAAGCGTAGGCGGTGGCAGTAACAGAGTGACGACGACCGTGGGTCGTAACACGTGATGCAATTGTTGTTATGAAACAGTTTTCTCGTTGATAAGCGATAAACCTCGACCTGACGTCGACTAAGTACAGTAACCATCGTAACAATATTAGATAGGTATATTGTATGCAAGTAAAAATAGTACAGGCACACACTAGACGGTATTTATTTTTATTATACACTGCACCGAGCAAACATTGGAGTTTTACTGCGATAAGATGACGACCTAGCTCACGTCTCGTATAAAAGCATCTGACGACGTCGATGAGGTCTCGTTATAAAGCCCATAGTGTGTCATCCACCGGCAAAGAGTGTCACCGTCGCGGTCGCCCGTCTGTTCAACCGAAAAATCGTGAAATTGACTAGCAAATAACGTTATCACGTATATAAGTCACCGTATTTTGTCGTACAGAAACATAAACGAACGCCTTAGTCGTATATTAATATTATTATTTCCTGAGAGCGCTTAGCAATGACCAGAAAGACGTGGTTTATCGTTGCGTACGTCTGTCTAACGTCCGCGGCGATCTGTTGCTCGTTGACGTCGTTGTCACCGTCACTACCGAGAGTAAGGGTCGAATCCGGTGAACTTTCCGGCAGCATAGACAACACGGCCGTCACCGGCCGACCGCTGTACGCTTTCCTGGGCATACCGTACGCCAGTCCACCGGTCTACAAAAACCGTTTCAAGGTGGGTGTGTAGTGTGTACTGTGTAACGACCTCCAGTGACTTTGTTATAATTATGATAATGTTAAATGATATTTTAAGCTGACAACAAATAACACTTAACATTATATAAAAACAAAATAGAAAAACTATGTTATATATAAATAGATTATATATTATGTCTCGATAATATTGCTATCATATCATTACCAGTTTTAACAGCTGGGTGATCGGGATCAATAGAAATACATTTTAATATTATATATTTATTAGAACTCCATTCTATCATCCATTAAATCAGCAGTATCAATTTTAATTCTATTTTTATAATCTTCTGAGTTTTTATAACTTAATGCCGTGACCATTTTTTTTTTAATTTGATATGAAACATTTTGATCAAAAAATGAAAAAGATACCAGCAAGTCTGATAAATACCACTGATGACGTAAAAAGGCTGTAATTCCTGCTTTTGATACAGCTTTATCTGGGTACATTGATAGTTCTTTTAGTAAATTTAAATCGTTTACAGGAGCTGATACAGCACAGGGAGCTTTAAACCAATAAAATACATAAATTTGAACAATAAATAACGAAAATCTTTTCATATAATTTATTGCATTTTTAGACGTTTTGAATTGATTTTTAAATATACAAATTTTAATGGCGTAAATAGCGCGTGCCATCCATCGTGCCCGATGAACTGCTCCAGGCTGAATAAATATTATACCTCTTGTAGGAACACCCCCAAGATAGATAATTATTATGAGTTCTAACAGCTCCCTGTAATCGTCACGCGAATTATAAAATTAAATTTAAACGTTAATTATAATTAATAAAAATATATTATATATATATATGTATATTATTATATAATTCACAATAATTGATTCTTGTATTTATATTAATGACCAAGTTTGACATTATAGAAAACAATAAGTTTAGACGATAATATTATTATACAGTAAACAAAATAATGTAAGTACATGTATAAATCCTAAGGTATAATACGAATACCAATCATTAATTTTACATAACACTCTATTATGTTAAAACATTTTCAATACCTACATAACCATTAAAGTTGAAAATTTTAGATATTTATACAAAATATTACAAAATAATACGCAAATGTTCGTGATTTTGATGAATTTTGTAAAAAATTTGATTTACATAACATTAATGACAATTGAGTTAGCAGTACCATTGTAAAGACTGTTCTGCAGATAGTTCAATATAAGGGCTCGTTATTTATTTATTCCTACCACTCACTCCCATCCCACCTCTGAAACAACATGATTTGAACATTAGAATTTTGTGAATTTATCATATAATCGAAGTATATTAATAATTAATAATTAATATCATCTAATTTTATAGGAACCACAACCGGTAAAACCATGGGTGGGCGTGTGGAACGCCACAATACCCGGCAGCGATTGCATAGGACTAGACCATGGAAAATTCAAAGTAGTCGGAAGTGAAGATTGCCTATACCTCAATGTTTATACTCCAAAAGTAAGTAAATAGTATAATATTTTAATAACAATTAGAAGTACCATTTTATTGTTAGTTGTTTCTACCAACCGTTACATCAAATAGTTTGAAATAAATAAATAAGTTGTAGGATATATTTATATTATAATTGTTATATCTTTATGCCTATATTATGTATAATATTATCAACGTAGACACGTAACAATTTGTATTTTTGATTCGGCATTATATGCCAAGCTTTGACGTTGACGCCTACTAGTCATTATTGAAAATGTCTAAGTAATATACATAACTATACAACTTTTACCAAGTCCATTACACGTAAATCTTAATATTATATACAATATATATTATATTAAAGTATATAAATTATCAATATGGTAAAAATAATTCTAATGAACCAATTTATGTACGTAGGTATACCATTATTCTATAATATATAATCTATATGATTAATTGTTAGCACCAATTTACAACGTGACAAACATTCAAAAGAGTAGTGTACAACTCAATGGGTCATGATGTGCCATAAAAACAAATTTAATTGAGGACTTATACGAATAAACAATCGACAAAAACATTTATTTATGCGATTATGTGTAATTTGGAAAGTGTTTAATGATACGAAATAAAAATTGTATAAGTTGTAATTTTTAAAACTAAAAATCAAAATACCTATACACAAAATAATCACCGTCATTGGTTAGGGATAAATATTTTTCTTTAAAACGAGTTATACCAAAAACCTACCTATAAGTATACCTATATGGATATGTATATTCAGAGTTTTCAAGATAATCAAAAATCTTATCTCGATACTAGATACTAGATACTTCACTTTAGGGTATCGCCATAATAAATACTCGATACAATTGCTAAAGATCTTTAAAGATTTATTCTTGTCATTAAAAAAGTGACTATTCAATTTCCAAATCAGCCTTTTTAATGATTCTAGCAGTTTCTAGTTGCGATAAAAAAACAATAAAGTTTTCGTCATCTTCATCAGTTCATCACTATCAATTCTAGAACTTATGACTAGATTCATATATATAACTAATGATTAGCCCCAATTTTTTTTTGCACCATCGTTTTTAGAATGTCAAAATACATAAGATGCAAAAAAATATACAACATTTAGGGTGTCCGGTAAAGTATAAATATACCGAGTAAATTACTTTTTAAAAATAATAAAATTACGTTACTCGTTACATTAAATATTTTTATTTAGATTGCATTTGCTTATATCACTATAATTTACTTTTTCATTTAAAAAGTATGACGTTACAATTATCGTTACTTTGAAAAAATATATAGGTACATCAGTAATTGATGAAAAATAATAATATTTAATAATTGTTATTTAAGACTTTGGATTACACAAAAATCATAAATCATAATTAATTTAAATTCAAACTATTTTTTGAATCTGAACTCTAATTATTTTCCACCAATAGCATTAATATCTGAAATTTTTAATATAATGTTAATTATTATCTTAAAGTCTGAAATTTTCGAATTTTTAGAAATTTAATTGGTTTTTAGTTTTTTTATTATTCTGCCTCTAGGTGTTATTGACGTTTTGTCATTTTTAACTTTTTTAATAATGCCAAAAATAATACGTTACCTACACCATTATATAAACTACGCTTAAAAAGTAATTTCGTTACAATAATTTATTGTAATTTGCGTTAAACTACTCAACACTGCTAAAAATATTTCTCGATACAAGATACAAAATACAATTTGTATCTAAGATACTGCCTAACCCTGTATAATACTATACCTTATAAACTTTCAATAGGTATATTATATAGAACCCAAATAATATAATCGATTTATTACTAAATATTATTATGGTCGATAATCAGTATAATGATATAATATAAATGTCGAAAAAAATTCACCTCATGTATGTCATGTATGTTGATGTATCTTAAACAGTTACCCCAAGAAGGGCTAATACCCGGCGGCCTGATGAACGTGATTGTGTACATCCACGGCGGCGAGTTCCAGTTCGGCGCGGGCATCGGTTGCGGTCCACACTATCTTTTGGACAGCGAAGATTTTGTTTACGTATCGATCAACTACCGACTAGGACCTTTGGGATTCGCGAGCACCGGAGATGACGTATTGCCAGGAAACAATGGCCTAAAGGATCAGGTGGCAGCTCTTAAGTGGATCCAGCGCAATATCGCTGCGTTCGGTGGTAACCCCGGTTCAGTGACCATCGCCGGCATGTCAGCCGGCGGAGCTAGTGTACATTACCACGTTCTGTCACCCATGTCGCAGGGTAAGTCGTCTGAACTATATTGTATTAAGCTTCATTCATTTTCAGTCAATAAGTTATTGTGGTTTATGAGAGAGAAAAAATTTTCCTTATCGTTTGAAGAACTTACTACTATAAGTTCAAAGTATACCCGTGTGCAGAGAGATACTATAGGGCCCTAGGAATTTTTTTTGGCGAGGGCCTTGATAACTATTAAAGTATATAGTAATTACTCACACTTGATTTTTTTGTCTTATATGATATGATAATAGGCAATAGCTAACCATCTTTAGACACTTTTCACATATACCTAGGTCCCAATTAATAGTACTGACTACTGATACAATACCTTAATATTATTCCCAAATAACGATTTATTAACATTAGTTTCGTATATTATAATTCGTAGCATAATTATACAGGTATCATACAACACGTAATATAGTATTAAATTGTTATTAAGTTCATATTAGGGATCCTGAAGATTCCTAGATCTAAATTTAGCGAGGATTAATTTTATTTATTTTCACAGCTATACTTTTCTTATTTAATATTTGCTATAGTAAATAGCATATTATTATATAAAAATGTATCTAATTTATAAAAAATAAAAGTATATTATGTAGTATATAATTATACACATTATATATATTTGTATTTGAACACAGAGATAGGCGCTAAACATTAGTCTTTGCTTATAAATTTCATAAATAAACGTATATAAGTGATAAACATTAAAAACTCAAAACATACACATAATAAAAATATACCACGTCTGTTTAATCAAAAGGTATCTCGTTACAATCTATTTTAATCGGAATATTATTAATTATTATAAAAAAAATGTATCTACGAGATTTATGATTACCTACTCGTAAAGTAAGTTTGAAGAAAACTAAGACAATAAATAAATAGAGATAATAAGATACGGATATTTAAATAATTATGTGAGTCATTATTCTAATTAATTTTTATCTAAGAAAGTTTTATTATTATGTTTTTATTTTTCAACTTACCAACCAAGCGTCAAATAATGACTAAGGAAAACTGCAGTCACCAGGCACCAAGTATTTTATAATAACGGGAATTTCCAAATAGCTAAACTTCCATTGATTATTTTAAATAGATGGTAGGGTAATGGGTATTACTTGCAGTAATATCCATTACCTAGTTTTCTAAATCAATCTCTACTGTTTAACTCTCTGCTTCTTTATAGTCTTACTCCCATTTTTATTCTATTCAATCGGACTGTACAGTGCAGTACTGACTCCATCTAGGGTAAAACAATGGGTAAAACCATGTAAAATTTTTAGATTTCCGTATTTTTCAGACATCCACATGTTTCTTTTGTATATGTAATTACTATTTTTGTATAACCTAAAAGCATTTCCCCAAATAAAAATATATAAATCATTGTTTTTACGGCGTTTGATTCATTTAAAATATATTTATACAATACTTTTGACTTGTGTCGGGACGAGCGAATAGCGAAAGAATTCAGTCAGTATCTTAAACTTTTCTATGTGACCTGTTCTTATACAGTACTTATATAGGTACTATTAAAATCAATCATTACAATAATAGTTCATACATACAGGTTTATTTAATCGAGGAATCGCTGAAAGTGGAAGTGCTTTTTGTAATTGGGCCAATACAAAAAACACTATTCAAAAGACCAAGGAATTAGCCGAGTCACTAGGATGTCCTACATATTACTCGAAGGACACAATTAAATGCCTTAGATCAAGACCAGCATTAGCCATTGCAAACTCTTTGAAAAATTTCTTAGTAAAAATATTTTTATTTAAAAATAATCGTGCAGTCTTGCAAACGGTATACTATTAATATTATGTATTATATTATTATGTATTTCATACTCATTAGTCATGGAAGTACAATCCTTTTTCACCATTTGGACCAACTGTTGAAACAATCGGAACAGACCGGTTTTTAACGAACTTACCAGAGAACTTACCAGCTCAAGATGTCCCGCTGTTGTTAAGCTTTACTCAAGAAGATGGCCTCTATCCAGCCGCTGAATTGGTATCACTAGAAGAAACTCTGGTTGAAATGGAATCTAAATGGAACGAAATACTACCATTCGTACTAGACTACAATAACACAATTTCAGATGAATCTTTAAGACCAGAAATCGCACAGAAAATAAAAACATTTTATTTTGGAAATAATACAGTATCTACAAAAACAAAAAAAGAAGTTATCGAAGTAAGATAATATTAGTATTTTAAGATTCATCACGTCATATACAAATATACAATATACTAATTTAAACATTTTAGAACAATTTATATTAATTTTAACTAGTAGGTATTAAACAAAATATAATATATTAAGTATACAGTTCATAGGCATGAGTCATTAACTCCAAATAACTAAACTAAAAAATTAACTGTTAAAATGTAGATATGATTAAAAAATTGCATATCAAGGATTGTAAAATTGTATTAATAAATAAATCAAAAGCGTGTATAAACTTTAAACTAAAGCTCCATTAGTATTATTAATTTAGTACTATCTATTTTATAATTGCATAAATCCATTAAAATAATGTTGTATAAATAATAGTTTTATTTTCTTTAGGTATATAAATAATAAAGCTTATGAAAAAAATAATCTGATGATTTAGCCCCTCCAAATAAGTTTAGCAAGCTAAATTTATAATACATTTGTGACTCAAAAATAAGTTGCCTACTTAAAATTATTATTGAAACATTTAAAACACAATTTTTTTATAAAAATCAAAAATAATTAATAATTAACTCATAGCATTATCCATTTTAGATGCTTTCAGACAGATTGTTCAAAGAACCAATAGCTAGAGCAGCCAAACATTTGGCTTCAATAAATACATCGCCAGTATACTTTTATGAATTTGGTTATAGGGGTAAATACTCACTTTCAGACAAATATTCCAAAACTGGACCCTCACAAGAATTTGGTAAATAACATCTGGTTAAGATAATATCAGCAAGTGCTATCTAAGTATTATAATTTAATATTTATTCATTATAGGAGTATCACAAGGTGACGATACAATGTACGTTATAAAAACCGAATACGGAGATCCACACGACAATGTTGAAGACGCCAAATTAATTCCAATTATGGTGAAAATATGGTCATCATTCGCTAAGACTGGGTACGTTTACTATTAATTGTATTAAGTACCTACCTATCCTTAATTATTTTATTATCTTTATAAGCAGATTTCTTAACATAGCCCACAATCGTTTAGTTAATTGTTAATAGGTTTTTCTTTTCTTTTTAACGGGACTAATAAATCGCCATTAAACTGACAATTCAAAATATATTTCAAATATATTATAAACTTAACCTTGATGTTTCCGAAACCTTGACGTAAAAGTATGCCTCTATGAATGAACGAGAGTTTGTAATTTGCATCAAATTAAAAATATGTAATTTGCACCACTGCAGATAGTCAAAAATAGTGTTTGTAATTTGCAACAAAATAAGGATATGTAATTTGCACCTCCCTCAGGTAGTCGAAAATAGAATTTGTAATTTGCACCAAAATGATTATTTATTTGTTCGCTTATCGAGTATTCGATTTTGAAATATTCGATTATTCCTCGGTATCTTCGTAAACGTCGAGAACTCGAGACTAGATGGATACGAATGACCAGGCGAGCACCCAAAATTTTTGTTGGGAAGGGGACTTAATAATTTTTCTTTTATTCTTACACACACGTAAACCTTATCGCGTAATATTAAACTATTATGTAATATATAATATGCGTATGTGTATCTAACATAATAATAAAATTTGAAAATTAAACATTATCATTTATCATTATTATACTATATTTGCTATAACAATATGTAATTTAATGAAAAATTATTTTTTGGGGTGCTAAAGTCCCAAAGCCCCCCCCCCCTTGGGTGCGCCACTACGAATGACAATAATAATTTTTCGGGATTTTTCACCTTATCTGGTAATTACATATATTTTTTTTAATTGTCTATTTTTTTTTTTATATTCATAATAATAAGATTTTAATTTTACATATATTTTTTTTTAATTGGCCAACTTTTTTTTATATTCAAAATTATACGATTTTATTTAAACTTATTATTACAATTATTATATGTGCATAAGCTCAGCTATTTTATAAATAAAACTAAGCCAAATTTATACTAGGATGTAAAAACTTGTAAATTTGTAATACAATTGAAAAAATAATCGATTTTAATTTTGGTGCAAATTACAATTTCTATTTCTACTACCTGTGGATGGTTGCAAATTACATATCTTTATTTTGGTGCAAATTACAAACGCATTTTAAAAAAATGGTGCAAATTACACACGTTTTGGGTATTTTGGGTCAATTTTGGTGCAAATTGACTACAGCCGAATGAACCATACTGTACGCATTTAAAGATTCAACAAGGTTCAAAGTACCTAATTTTAAAAAATACCAGTTACTAACACTGCAATATAAAAACTGACCAAACGGACAAAATTTAAAAACCTAAATATCGGTTTTACTTATTTTTTTTTAACCTTAGTTTTATTACATACAATTTATAAATAATTTAATAATAAGCATGTTTGAAGATTTACAATATGTACCTATATGGCTCGATTGATATAATGAAGCAAAACTCAGTGGAAAAAATTATTAGGCCAAAATTGTAAATATTAAACCTATAAGTAGACGATGACGATTACACTTCTGTCCTTTACAACATATTGATTATTAATATAATAATATACTAAACATACACATTTTTACATACCTACATAACACACAAGTATAAACTAAAGATACTAAAGCTACAGGCTACACATTGTTTCAGAGTTCCAGATATAGGAAACTCAACAGTATGGTCACCAGTGTCAAAAAATCCTACAGATCCATTAAAATTGATCAAGATCACACAGAACCAAACATTAGAACCTCAAGAATACTTAAATCCCGGAAACCATACATTCTGGAGCACGTTGCCACTAACCGAGTTCCCAGGAGTTAATCTGCCGGAAAATATAAAGCACACCGAATTATAAGACAATCGGAAAATAATATTTTCTTAAAATATTAAATATAAAGTATTTGTACAACTTTTATGTTTTATAATTGTGCATTTGTGCCTACACTGTAAATTGTATTGGTACAATTATTATACATTATTGTTGTTTTTTCAAATAGAAAAATAAGTTAAAATGAAAAAAAACTAGTTATATTTTTCGTTAAATTAAATGTATACTATATAGAAACTCAAAATATTTTTTTGATACCTTTTTTGTTTATGCTTTTGCAATACCTACTTCCACGAAGCTGTAGGTAGTTGTTTATTGTGCAATATATACGTATACATACTCGTAGTTATAATATCATATAATATAGGTATATTTATACATATATCTATACAAAAATCTAAGTAATTTTTAATTAAATAGCATGCATGTAGAAGAGAAAATTAGACAAGGATCTTTAGACCATCAATATTATCTTAGACCTATAAATTTCGACTCACCTACAGTCAAATCGCTATATAACAACGTTCAATATAACGGAAATCTCGATAAAACGAATGCAAATCTCTCATGATACAACGAAAAATTGAATGTAGTTTTATTCCCTAGATATAACAAAGTTTTATTGGCCAAAACTCTCATGATGTAACGAATTTTTAATTTTTATTAATACATTAGATGTCTACTAGTACTAGTGTATAATGGTTACGAAAAATATAAATTAAAAATTAATACCTAGCTTGCTATTATAGAGTGTTTGGGCGATTGTCAAGGATAAGATAAAAAGTAAAATCAGATCTAAGCACCGTCATAAATCCGTCATCATTAATTACTTCTTCTTCTTCTTCTTGGTTTCGGCCTTTATGACCATACCGCTAAATACAAATCTTGCCATCTGTCCCTATCCTCTGCAGCTTCTCTCCATCTGATTCCTGGATCTACCATTTTTAAGTCCTTTTTAACACAGTCTTCCCTCCTCAGTCTGGGTCTTCCTAGAGGTCTTTTACCTATTGGTTCATTCTCTATTACCTGTCTAACTAGGGATCCTTGCTTACGCCAGGCATGAACCCCCCCCCAACTGAGTCTTCTTTTTGTGATCTCTTTAACTATGTCAGGTCTCTGAAACTGTCTTTTGAGTTCATCATTATGTAACTTTCTCCATTCATTTGTTTCACTGTCAAAGACCGGTCCATAAATTTTTCTTAAAACTTTCCTTTCGAAAACCCCTAGTCTCTGTTATTCAGCTTTCCTCAATGCCCACGTCTCAGAGGCATACAGGACAATAGGTCGTAATAATGTCATATACATTCTTATTTTTAAATTTTTAGAGAGTGTCCTCGATTTTAGTATTTTTTCTAATCCATAATATCACTTGTTAGCTAATTGTATTCTTGACAACACCTCTGTCTTAAGTTCATTATCTTGGGTGATAATCGATCCTAGATATTTGAATTGTGATACTTTCTTAAATTTATGTCCTTCTAGCTCAAAATGTTGTTCTAGTCTATAATTTCTGTTACTTCGACTGACAACTAGATATTCTGTCTTATCATCATTAATAGTTAAGCCTACTTTCTCCGCGGTCTTTATAAGTTTCTTTCCCAGACTTTTTATCACCTCAATATTATCTCCTGGTAGTCACCTAGTAAAATTACAGAGAAATTACATAAAATTACATATCATTAATTAAAGAGACTACAATGAGTTAACTGTTTAGTACTTAATAGTATTTTAAATAATTTGGACAACGCTATTGACTGACTAAGCGCAATAACAGGCTATAGGTAGGTATACACAAAAAAAAATCTATACTAAATAATAATAATGTTATAAAAAATAAGTTCACTAACACAAATCTAAGGATGGATATAAGCATTGATTATAGAAAATTCTATAATCAATAGTATAAGACAAAGTACCTAACAATAAAATTATTAAAATTAATAATAATAAACATATCGTGATGGGTCTTGTAGTAAAACTAATATGATCTGGAACGCATTCAGCGTAGGTAGGTACATCAAAAATATTTTTTTTCTCGGAACACACTGAAGTTTAAGGTGATATCTTATTCCAGTTTCACCCAGAAAACTCTTCTATATTCTACCTATAGGTACTCGTCTCCGCAAAATTAAATATTGACCACATTTCGACCAAAACTATTAAATTTTCCATAACTTTGAGGTAAACAATGTTTTTTGTAATATTATTCATAGAATGTATGGATATAAGTATACATTTTTAGGCGTATCGATCAACTTACCTACGGTTTCAGCATTTAATCCACGAATCACCATCAGAAACTTTTTTTCTGTTTTAAGTTGATGTCTGTGAATTGTGATAGGTACTCAACTTTTTACTCTTCTTATAATATTTTATACTTATAATTCGTTGGAACTGTTGGTATCTTAATTTTACAAATAGCCAAAATATTTATATTTTGTTGCTTGTCACTCAGCTTCTTCAGAGTTTTAGATTAATTATTACAGTATTACACTTTAAAAACCATACACACCACAGTATACTGTTATTGGAGGTACCTAGTTTGTAAATTATTTTTATAAAACTTCTCGCGACTTCTCTCGTCACTGTATAACTGTTTTTTTTAAAAGGACCGACTCGATATTTCTTTAGAGCTGTCGCCTGTCCGTGATAATAAATTTATCAACTCTGAAATTATAATTTCTCACTATTCAATTTCAATTCCACTACCATTTGTTTTAAAGTCACAAATTTTGTATTTCTGTCCAAAGACTAGCATCAACTATTATATTTGTAGGCGAATAAACACCGACATTTATATTTTCATGCGCTATACATTCAGTCATATTGAGTATGACCCACTTTAAATATGTTTGTTTATAAAAACTTACTATCCATCCAATAGGGTCGTAGTTTGTAATGTTTACATTGTAAACATTAACAAAATAAAGTAACTGATTACTTGATTACTGAGTCACTAACTGCAAGATCCAAACATACTATTAGCCAAACGTGTTTGTTCGATGTGTTTCGACAGTTCATTAATTTTATTAAATTAGGTACCTATATTTCAAACAAAAATATAGAATTTAACCTACATAGTGAATTTTGACTTTTTATTATTATAAAATACCCTAAATCTTATTTGAAATTATATAGACCACTAAAACTCAGAACACTTTTATATAGGTATTTAATTTATCAAAAATAATGTAACATTGCCTTCAACCACTTTAAATTTTACAATCATAATTTTATCAGCAATTATTATCATGGATTATTCTATATTAATATTTATTATATTGATTCATATAAGTAATACAAAATTAAAAATCATAGAGAAAATGAGAAGTTGAAAGTTTACTCTTGAACCCCAAGATTATAGAAGAACTAGTAAATAATCAAATTATTACATATCACTGAATAAAACATCTAATTTTTAGTATATTATATTTTTAACCACTCCGATATAAATAAATAATATATATTTCAACACCAAACAATCATACCACACTAGTCACAAATAATACAATAATGTATGCATTTATAATTAATAGAAATTAAACAGTAAATAAAAAAATTGTAGATACTTACTATAATCTGCTTGGGTATTTAACGTAATAATGTAATACAATTTTATTCATTCTAAATACTGTAACACCAAGATGATCATCTTTAATTATATTATGGTTTATTATGTTTTATTTATATTTGTATATAAAGAATAATATAATATTTGTAAATAAATAAATTTTTAAAAAAGCAAACAAAATGTATTTAATATGAAATGGTTTTTTTTTTTTGCACACACATTTTATAAATATATGCAAAAGTAAATAATGAATAAACAAAACATTAGAGGTAGGTGAGTATTAGTTTTCTCCTTAGTACATCAAATCTAGCTGTCTTTTCCACAATAGTCTTTTGTTTTAAATATATACACTTTATTAAATAATATTATAGTTTCCAACTATCATTAAACTTTAAATCATCAATACAATTCAAAAAATATTTAAGTCAATAATTTATTAATTAATAGTTTAACTTAGATAACTTCATTGTTGTGAAAAAAAATGGACTTGACAAATAAAAGAGAAAATAACCATTTCACGTGTACCTCAAAAAATAATTAAATCTTTTCAACCAATAATGGTTATAATATAAAACAATATAAAAGATGCAATACTAAAATGAGCGACAAATGTCATGACAATCGACATGAGGCCATTTTTTTAACATTACACATGATTGGCTTGTGCCAAGGTCGTTTAGATGGATCATTGACATCATCGTTGGGAACTGATGTACTGCCATTTGGTCGATCTGAATCATATATTAAATAATTAATACAACTTGTAAATTTAAACCATTTCATTTGTTATATTTAAGATTATTACCTTTAATTAATTGTTCTGTTATATACTCTTCTTCATTTTCAGAAGGCGTTTCGCACGAATGATAATTAAATAAGTACGGCAATACAGTCATGTTATGCATGAAATCACCACGCAAAGGAGGAAAAGGTACTTTTTCAGATGTTCTTGGATGCCTACAAACAAACCACCTAAACAACAAAAAAAAAACATATTAAAATAAGTATGAAAGTACAGATTTATTTTAAACAAAGTGACAATGAAGGAAAAAAAAGTGATATTTTAATTAAATTAAATTCTAAGTTAATTTTATAAATGAGGTAAACTAAAAATTATACACAATTCTAATATAATTATAAACAATATTCAAGGAAAAAATAATTATTTAAAATACATACATAAAAACTATACAAATTTGAACCTTTCAATAGTATATTATTTTTAATATAATAAAATATTATAAATGTCATCTTATCAAAATATAACACCCACTAACCAGTAATATATTTTTTATTTGTAGATAAAGAAATAATATTAAGATCTTTAATTTCTCGTACATAATTCATTTTTTAAATGTTTACATAAAAAAAATATTATTTATTTATATTTATAAGTTTTATACATACAAATATTAACTTTTTCTTATATAGACTTATTTATTCCCCCCCCCCCAAGTCCCGATAAATATTATTTTATTATTGCATTAGGTAAATATTGATTTATTTTTTTCTACATTCGTACAAACAATATAACTATTAATAAAAGATATTAATAATTGTTATGCATCGATTGCTGTTAATGAGTATAATAATGTAACGGCAATGTTTGAAAAAGCCTAAATTACTTCTAAAATCTGATATGAGTTTTAATGAGTTAAAAACTAATAAGTACTTCAATTTGAAAAACCAAACAGTTTTACAGCTCTAATTTTATAATAATAAAAAAAAAAATTATCAATATCTACCATAAATACAATAAAAAATTACTTTGATTTTTTCTATAAAACCTGCATTAAATAATTTATCAAATCATTTGACTATGAATCCTCACCATTAAACATATAAAAACCACTTTGTTTAAAATCGGATTTATTACTATGTTAAATTATTGTAAAAGTAATTTATAGTAATTAAGTTAGTTGATGTGATTTCTTTAAATAAGATATTTAAAGAATTTGTGATTTTAAGCTACATAATAAACTTAAAAAAAATCAACAGTTTACAAAACATCGCGATAACTTTTAACATACAAAAGTTAAAAAAATATTATTAGAATTTATTCTAAATATACCACCATCTAATTCAGTGGTGTGCAACCTTTTTTGATCCAAGACCCTAAAAATTATTTTATTTGATAATACGACCCCTACCCCTTCCTACCAACACTATGTAAGGCTATATTATGTTAACTATAAAATAACATACATAGTATATAACTTTTTCATTTTGTGTAAAATTATTGGCGACCCCTAATAAAATTTCATGACCCCCTTAGGGGTCGCGACCCCCACGTTGCGCACCACTAGTCTAATTCTCATGTGAAGAAGTTTTTCTATAATGAAACTTAAATAGACAAAAAAGATGCCCTGTCAATTTGATAAAAAAAGAATATATTAAATTATGATATCATTAATAAAATAAAAATACCACATTCTAAAAATAGTTCTTGTTCTGATTTCATGAATTTAGTAACAAAAAAATTATTTTGTTTTTTTTTTTACACGCTGCAGAGTTCAGGAAAATATAATTGGAAAAATAAATAATTTCACATTTATAATTAATATTACCTAATACCTATTTTTAAATTACTTTTTTCATTATAAATCATTTCATTAATTATTTATATAATTATACAAAATTAACTAATATCTACCCATGTTTTTATATTACTTTAATTGTAATTTATAAGATATTGCTTCACTTGTTATTAAAGTGCATAAATAGTTATCTATTATTATTATAATATAGTATGCCTAAAATAATAATACAAAAATCAGAAAACAATTTTCTCATATTGGAAAAGTCCTGATTTTTTAAAATTGAATAGTTGTCAACCAACTAATTAGTTATGCATAAAATAAGTTAAATGTTTATTTGTTTATTTTAGAATGATCCATTCTTTATTTAAAACGGTTTGTTAACTTACGGATGTGTTTGTATTGTTCTTAAGGTAAATCTTTTCTTTGGATCTTTTTTAAGCATTCCAACCAGCAAAGATCTCAAAGGTTCTGTCACAAAGCTTGGAATTTGTATATTACATTTCCCAATAGCTTCAAATAATCTATAAACATTATCACCTTCAAATGGATACTCTCCTGTAACTAAATTATACCTTAAAAAAAAAAAATTTGATTTTGTTATTATTATATAACATTTTTATAATTCATTAGTATTCATACAATGTAACACCACTGCTCCAAATATCTATTTTAAAGCCAGAGTACTCATCAGCTCCATTTGCTATTTCAGGCGGTTGAAATGCTGGTGAGCCTTGACTAGACGCACATATACCTTCTGGATCAAAGGGTGACAATGCCTAAAAATTGTTATTAACAATATTTTAATATGGATACAAATTTTACAATTATAATATTTTCAACATACCTCAGCAGTTCCAAAGTCTGATATCTTAAGTGTTTCATCAAGTGTGAGCAATAAATTCCCTGGTTTGATATCTTTATGAATTATACCACGGCTGTGTAAATATTCTAGTCCATTTATTAATTGACTAAAGTAGCTAATACCACATAATATTAAACAACATAAATTTATCTTCTCAATACTATTTTTAACTAGGTAACTCAATGATAAAATACATACTTATGTGCTTGCCAGCATGGAAATTTACTTCCTGGAGAGTGTTCTAGCATATCTTGAAGACCACCAACACAATATTCCAAAAGAAGATACATTTTTTCTTTTTCTTCATTTACTATCACATCTACTAACTCTATGACATTTAAATGTCTCAATGTTTTTAGAAGTTGAATTTCACTAAAAAATAATAATAATACATTTTATTAGGTATTACATAAAGTTGAATATAGTTGAATATTTCATTATATTTTATAAAGATATTGAAAATAAATTATCTTAAAAATCTTGATAATATTTAATACTAATAACATACTATTATTCTCAGCGATTCAAAAACAAAATGTTATTAAAAAATAAACTATATTTCTAAAGATAAACAATATTTAAGCTTAAAGAACAGGCACAGAGCCAGGACTTTTTTAATTTTATGTTTAAATATTATAACATATGAGGAACTTAACACACTCAATTTTAGTCATTAATCTTTGTATTAATAACATGAAATATGAAATATAACTGTATGACAACATATTTTGTAAAAATCTGAATCATATAGAATATATTTTTGTATAAATAGTTAAAGGGGGGATGTTTTCCACAACATCCTCCTAACTATGCCGCTGTAATAAATAACTCATTCGCATAATAGTACTACTAAGTATTACCTACCAAGAGTTTATAATCGCTATAATGATTAAAAGAATAAAATATATCAATATCACTAATTACATTATTATGTGTAATATTTATTAATATATTAATAACGACTACTAACTCAAATAAATATATAATAAATAAGGTGCAACAAAATTTCAAATTGATATATTAATATATAGATTTAATCACATAACAAAAAAATCTAATAAAGTGAAATATAATAAAAATAATATAATATAATAATATATTATAAAACTTTGAGGTTCCTAATTGTTTACTAATTATAATAAATTAATTTACAAATCTCATTAATTCAGTTATTACTTAACACGTCAACTGCGTACGTCTTTTTGCTGTTCTCGCCCAGTGCGTATGTCACTTTTCTAACAATAACACAAAAAAAAAATTCCAATATGGTCATTGGTCACACATTCAAACAGCATATAAATACATGCGTTTCATTATGCTAAATAATAATAAAATTTTCAACAAAAATTTTCTGCAGAAACAGAACCAATTTTAAGTTGTTAGTCTTAATATTAGATAAAGCTGACCTATTATAAAATGTAAGAATAATATCTGTGTACGTACATTGGTTTTAATTTCTAAGCATAATATTTCATATATAACAAGTATGTCAAATATCTTACATACTCATCGTTCACTTGAAAATTGGAAAAAAACCAAGATCCTACCACCACTACTAATGTTCTTGACACTAAGTTTGATGATAGGGAAATTCACTTTTATATCAAATATATCTACACAAAATTAGTACTGCTGACAGGAAATTGTCTTTTATATGTTTGCAGAATAATGAATGCGGGCGTGACATCCTCTTAAGAAAATAAAAATATTTAATGTGTAAGATTATCTATGCTTTAATATGATCGTGTGGGTATTTTAAAACTTATTAATACTAATTATTACTAGGTATAAAATAATTATTTTATTACTTGAGCACATTTTTTTCTCCATTAGGTATTCGTTTGAGTTTTTTCTTTTTTAATATTTTAGCTGCACAGCGAACAAGCGTTTCCGAGTCAAGTACTTCTTTAACTTTACCATAACTACCTTCTCCTAATAAATCGCCCATCACATATTTACCGACTGTTTTACATGGTTTCTTTTGGGCCCGATATACAACTTCATCGGGATCAAAGGAATTGAAAATACCAGTGGACAAACAATCGTTTGCTGACCAATCGGCCGGTACATTTAACAGGTCTTTGAACACATCTTCGTCATCGTCAATGGCACTCGGCATAACATCCTCGTCAAATTCTGTCTGCTCCATCATCATTACATCGTTTTCATTAAATATGCTACATATACCTATTTTTAAGCTTTAAATCTGTAATCTTATTAATACTATTCGTATTCGACCAGAAAAACTGAAGGATAATTCGATTGTATGGTAATTTACAAAATAGTATTATGATTATGACAGTTCAATCACAGATCAACAAACAATTTAAAAACGATTTCAATGTTTACAAATAAAAGTACCTGCATCACAGAATAACAAATATGAACACTCGAGAGTCAGTCTAATAATGGTGAAATTTGTTTTATCACACTGCTTACTACAACTCTTTTTTGTATTGTACCCACAGAATTTATCGTCGATGCTGAGATAATGCCCCACTGTATTTTTGTGTGGTAAACAGTAATCATATGGTACTCACGGAGATCTAAAAACTCAAAGACCTTCCAAAGAGTACTACGATAATACCACCGCGGAATAATATTTTTTGTACGTCGTGAATGTTCAATGTACGTCGGCCTGTCGTCGCACAAATGGCACAATGCCACAATGCCTTGAAGGCTTGAACGCTTTCAATAATGCATAGTGTATTACTGCATTTGCAATTTGCTTTACAATGTGCAAGACTTAAATACATTAAGTGCAATGCAATCTGTCCATCGGAAGTCGGAACAACGACTATATCATGATGGTAATCAGTAAAAATATCTAAGAACAAAGTACCTATCTATCATCTAAATTTGTAATACAAAAAAAATAAAATTAGTTCAAATATTAAATTATAAAGTCAACACTTAAAATTTCAACCTAAATTCAAGTCATTACTAATAGTAAAATTACGTTAATAATATCACAGTTAATGCTTCACAAATATAATATTGAATTGTAATAATCGTCAAATAATATCCTTTATAATATAGGTATTATATAAAAGAACAGGCCCTTTTTATGTTACAATTTATGACACTATTTAACTTTTTTTCACATTGTTGTTCCAAATACCCTCCCGAGTGTCACTAAGTCGTCCGATTTTTCTTCTCATTTTTTGTCTGAGGAGAGGGAGAGGTGGGATCGTATTTAATAGTTACAGTTTTTAGCGTGTTAATTAAATATTTTAACTATTTTTTTTCAAAGTTTGTACCAAATGAGCCTACAAGTAATCTATTATTTTAGATTTAGGCAAGGTCTGACTTTAACTTATTGTGGTGTAGATTTGGAAAATAACTGTTTGTCACAATATGAGAATCATAATTATATTATGTAGCATTTTTTAGAGTTGGAACTTGGAAGACCTGACCATTAGGTAAAACAAAATACAATTCTAAATATGATATACTAAGAGGTTATGGCTTGGTCATTTTAAATATTTATAAATAAAGTTAAATTATACAAATTATAATAATAATTATACTCGTTAGAATCATTTGTAAATATTATTATTTTTTATTTGTAATTCAGCTACTAGTACCTATATACCTATTATTTACTATTTAGAACTTGATTAATTATAAATTGTTTTCTTCTTTAAAACACAATTATGTGTATTGATTTAAGAATTTCATTTAGTCATTAAGAGAAAATAAAAACTTCACACGGGAGAAGCCGAGTAGTTCACCTAGTTTTAAATAATAAAATAAAAGTTAAAATGTAAAATAATTAGATTGATGTAAATTATTTTTTCTAATAAAATTAACAATACCTAACATTTAAAAGTTTGAAATATTAAATATTAAATACCTCACAGAAATAAGAGATGTTTTAATTTATTTCCTTTTTTTTTTTATCGATGTTAGTCCATAGACATCCAGTTTATGTTGTGTGACTTTAGTTTTGTCTTCTGCGTTTTTATTTCGATTTATTTAATTTTTTTATTATTATTATTACCTATAGCAGTAAAGCTTTCAACGAAAATTAAAAGCTCAACTCAGTCAACTCAGGGACGGATTGAGAAGAAATTCGGCCCGAGAGAATAAAAAAGTACCTACCAAACATTGAAACATACTAATTCAAACATGAACAAAAATCTGGATATTTTGACCTAAATTCAAAAAAGTCACCTGTGTCAGATTTAAGGATGGTGCACAGCACTAGGGCATCAAGGCTGAGGTTATTTTAGAGAGGCTTAAGTCATCAAGTTGTTATCCTAAGGAAATAAATTATTAACAATAAGTAGGTATTGAATAATGATAAAAAAAAAAAAAGAATAATGATTTTAATAAATTGTCATCCCACTCATTTATTCTTAAACTATTATTGACTCGGTTAATTGTTTAATATTTATAAATTATAAATTTATTTAATACTGCAAATGCTTTATAATTTATATAATAACAATAAACAATATTATTATTAGTTGTGAGTACTTGTGACTCGTTTTAATGGAACTCGTGAACGGTAACTTGCCATTAATAGTTGTAATATTTTTTTTTTAAATATAATTTAATATTTATTAAACACCGAACAATATATAGCTATAATGCTTTGTGTGTACGCATTAAATATTAGTTGGTATCAATAAATAAGTTAAAGGTGAATTTATTATTTATTTAATTTATTTATACTAATAAAGTAATACCATTATGTCCACGATTATGTTGTAGACGAATTATGTAACATCGACTATGTGAGGCGAATGTAATCTATCATCATCCATCTGTAACAAAGAGCTAAAAATGTTGAAACTCAAGTGTCGTAGCTGCTTCCTTACATTTTTTTGTAGGTCAAAAGTTATAAGCAGATAGGTTCTGTTCTATTCTCGAATATGAATGACTCAGTCATATAACTTATTAGTTTATTATTATATTCATAGGAAGATTGGAATATTAGGGAGTAGGGACCAGTACGCAGTGGACGATATTCGTAGATAAAAATGGTGCATACTGCGGAAGTTTTTTTAGCTTTGCCAAGTATTTATTTAATCCTAGACGATGAACAATAGTTATACTCTAATAATTAATCATTTGGTCTTCAAATATCAAATCTCTGGTAGTCTGGTTGATCATAGAATACGAGCTAATCTGCATTGTCACAACAATTTATACCTACCAAATAAATGGCTCTATATTGATTCCCAAACTTCTCGGTAATTATGTTGTAAATGATCGACCAAATTCTTTATGGTCCATTGTGGAGATCTACACGACAAAAAGAGCAACCTTCTATGAGTAATAAGTAATAACTAATAAATAATAATTAATATAAAAACAATTTAACTTCATTGAAATATAAGTAGGTACTGCATAGTGCATATAGTACTAGGTACGTATTATATGTTACGTATTTTTATTTTGAACTTAAGATCAGGTAGGTTATCTGATTTTAAATTGTTAGACAAGGGCACAAGGGTGATTGTAGTCAATTTTCAAGTCACATTGGACAAAACGTAAATTTAAAACTTGACTACGTTTTAAATAAAAATTAGAGTTTAACTAAAAAAATATATGTCAAATATTAAAAGAAGAAGATATTAAATTAATCCAGAAAATATTATTCTAAAAGATTTTATACCATATGACATTTTTCAAGTTTGCTCCTATCACCTCAGTCGATGTAAAGATAGGTTAGGTACGTAGTATTTTCAATAGGTAAGTACCTATATAAAAACTAGTTGGTATACGCCGTAGACAACCGTCGATCATTTAAGTTTCAAAACATTAAAAAAGCTCTTATTGTAAAATTAAATTAAATTTTTTTATATTATAAATTTATTTTTTTTTTGCATATTTTGAATTTATTTAATATATAATAATATATAAATAGAGTAAATGTTATAAAAGATTTGGGTATTCACTTTGCACACGATCTATACAAATTAATCACAAAACAATGTTAAATAAATCATACAAGATGTTTGATTTCATAAATAGAAATACGCAACAGTTCAAAAATGTATTTTTCTTGAAAAATGTATACTGTTCTCTCGTACATTCTTCCTTGGAATTTGGCTCATTAATTTGGTCACAGAATTTATCGACTTATATTAATGAACTTGAAATTGTTAAATACAATTTTTTGAAAAGAGTTGCATATTATATTTATAATTTTCCTTTATCTAGAGAACCATTTGATACAGTCCAGTTTTCAATTGGTCTAGACACTCTTGTCTGTTAGAAGAAAACTAGCAGAATTGATGTATTATTTATGTATGAATTATCAAATGGAAATATTGATTGTCTCTTTTTATTGGAAAAATTAGGCATTCGCGTACCATCTTATTTCTCCATAAATAAGGATTTATTTATTATTCCCAACTATCTAAAAAAAAATTTGGTGCTGATTCATTTTTCCCGCGTGAGTTAAATATAGCTAATAATATCTCCTACTCATTAGCTTTAATGCTTCATAAGATTTTTTTTAATCTACTCATGATAGTTTTAAGTACAATGCTTTGTTATTTTTAAGAGGTAGTACAATTTAAGTTGATTTTAATATATTCATTTTATGTAAACTTCATCTACCTATGTATTTTTGTCAATTAATTTATTGTAATAATTTTTATTTATCTATGATTGTTTCTTTTTTAATGTTCATATATAATTATATATTATTATAAAGGACCAAGGTCCATTAAATTGTTTATAAATAAAATAAAATATAATGTAGGTATGTTTTTTTGAAAGGGTATTTTTCGATATTTTTAAAGGTATTTGCCGCATTTATATCCGAGCTCTAATATTATTACTTATATTATATATATTTTATAATATAAAGTGTCTGGTAGCGGCATACTACTCAGTACACGAGTATATAGATACCCAAAATTATCAAAATTATATACTTTAAAATTGTTTTAAATGACATTTGAATTAATTAGATTGAGTTAAAACATTTCTTTATTACCAGCGTAATACACTGTAATATTTTAATTTGTGAAAAAAGTATATTATCTTCATATGAAATATACCTACATTAAAAAAATTAAATAAGACAAACATTTTGTACAATATTCAACTATAAAACATTTATTTAGAATTAAAAATGACAAAACAAGAGTAAAATATAAAGTACTAAGTAGGTAATCAATAATCATAAAGTTAAAATTTTTTTTTTATAAAATCAAAAATCACTTACTGCAGTGATTAAAATAAGAAGAAAATATAGTCTTTACGTTATAACTTATAACACGCATGATCTTTAGATATTAGTGATATTACTATTTCAAATGAAAGTATAATATTGAGAATTATCATTTTTATTACGATACATAGTATATAGATTAAACAATTCACCAAAAAATATTTTATTACTATTTTTAATTATTTTAATAATAAAATATTTAATAGTTATAACCATACAGATATATAAAATATAAATACCTAATTTATATTTTATACATCTGTGAAGTTATAGCATGTTAACATATCGGTTAATAGTTTAACTCTCAAGTGAAATAAATTAATCTATATTCTATAGTACTAAATAATAATTTATTAACACTCATAAAAATCAATTATAAAAAACTAAAAATTAATAGTAATTGATTAAAAAAAAAACCATCTAGATTGTGTATCTTTAAATTTAAGTAATAGATAATTTGTATTTGTTACTCAATTAATGTTATACAATAATAAAAAATAAAAATTTCACAATAATTCAACAATGGTATACATAAAAAAATATTTTATCTGTTCTATAAAACGAACAACAAATTCTTTGTAACATATATTTGGTAAAAAAAATTCTGATCAGTCTAATTGAATTATACATTTTTAACATCCACAATGATTTTCATTTAAGTAATAGCATTTAATATAAATAAAAATAATTATTAATAAATAGTATATTTACAAATTTAATTTGAGTTTGTTATAGCCATTAAAGTCTGAAAAATAAAAACAAACATAATATTTATTAACAAACATCCTAATTATGAATAATTTTAGTGACATAACAAAATTAGTGTTTAGTTTTTATGTTAGATGAATGCAAGTATATTACTTATTAGTATATGGGGTTAAAATATTTTGGTGATCAATGACATTACTGCTGACGTATAAGTGCGAACAGGACGCACTTGAATAGTTTGTTTTTCATTATACAGCTATAAAAAAACATAGTATAAAATTGCATGTAACATTGATGAAACTGGAAATCAGTAAAAAAATCTGGGAACAAAAAGTCCTTTTAAAAAAAGTTTGATAAAAAATCTGAGATCATTTTTAGTGTCAGACAAAAAATCCAAAAATATCAAATAATATTCTATTAAATTTTCATTTATAATTATACATAATAAAATACAATTAATATTGATTTTGATTGATATATTTTAATTTTAAACTCTACCTGCCTACCTACCTACCTAAGAATAATAAAATGGAAAAAATATAAGAATATAATGTATATGTACATTTTTAAATCTTAATAAACAAAAATTAATATTAATTATATTTTATTATATACCTACATAATAAATTATACATGAAAATTCATAGAATATAAGTGTTTTGGACTAATTTAGGACTTTTTATCCAACTTTTTGTCCCAAATTCGATGAAACTATATAATCATACAAATTTAAAAATTTTCACTTATAAATCTGAGAACTTGAACTCTTTGATTTACATTTTTATAATAAAATTCAATAATTCAATACATAAAACAATAAGGTTTACATTTGTTATTAAAATATTAAATATAACTATGTTTCTATGATATTGATATACATATATTGAAGATGATACTAAGATCAATATTATTCATATAGTTTAATATTTATTATTTATAAATTTAATACAGTTAAAAAAAAAAGACGTATGAATTGTACTTTTAAGATTTTGAATATAGAATCATTGATTATAATATATGCTAGCATTTATAATCAATGATAGAATAAATATAAATATAATATAATAAGAGTTTCATTAGATGGTTATTTTTTAATTTGTTTTGATAAACACCAATTTTACTACAATTTTATATTATGATTTATATTTGTTGTTACTTTTAAATAAATCTTAAAATATTAATGAATAAAGCATTTTTTAAACCCCCAAAAATAAGCAAGTACAGCCTTATATTAAATTTAGCATTCAGGCATTATCTGTTTTTAAGCGTATTTACTTGGCAAGTCATGGCAACAGGATAAATTAAATCAAAATAGGCACCTTACATAAAATGTAAATAAAATAAAAAAATTTCAAAATGTAATTACACAATCAACTAATTTATTAGTAACAAAAAAAAAAAAACCATGTTAAATTGATGATGAAATACTATTTTGTTTAATGTCTAAAAATAAATTTTTAACTTTATAATACACAATTATTAAATAATAAAATTAAAAAAAAAAAAATCTATTTTTATTTTATGCCATAATATTATTATAGCTAATAATATATTAATATATTTTACTTTTAATATAGACATTAGAATTTGAATAAATAAATAGTTAAAAATGAGATAAATTAATTGTTTATTGAATAACTATTATTTAAATTAAATTTCCTAACTGACAGATAAAGTAATGCTTATTATAAGTAAAAATAATTAATTAATATGATAATAATATAAGCTATATACCCAAAGCATATAAAATTATAATTAGGACTCAGATTTCAATACGCTTGTATCTGTTTTTTTGTTTTAATGACCGGCATTATTTATTTCATTATAAATTTGTGTTAAGTATACCACTTCAAAAATAAATGGTTTTGAGACTTATTTTTGCGTTTTTGTAAAAATTCATTAGGAATGTGAATGTGTTGACTAGGAATAAAAAAATTGCCTTTTATTCAACCCCAACTATAGCACAGAAGCTGCAATATTTATATGTGGAAATAAAACAATTAAAAGTATTTTAATTTAATAATAATACAAATTTACAAAAGACATGTCATTTTAGAAATAATATTGTCAAAATTTAACCCACTTGGTCAATAAAAAGGTAATATTATTCAATTTACAAAAACTAAAATCTAAGTGGTCAATAAACATCTGTTATGCCAAAGTTATAATGATTTATCTAACTCAAATAAATTAAGTTTTTAAATTTTTATTTCAGATTGAATGACACAACTATTGACTATACAAATCAAACATTACTTATTTATATTGTACTATCAAAAATTAAAAAATTAAAATTAAAATTTTTTTAAATGCATCTTTCAATTTTTTACGCCATAAATCATAATTATGTTTTATAACACGGTATTTAAATCTGAGTTCTATATTTTAAATTGTATTGTTAAGTAAATACTAAATATGTACATAGTTTAGCTACTTCTTACCTCAAGAATTGTAGCAACGCTCCAGGCTTGAGTTGGGCAAGATCCAGCACAAAAGGCTCCATCTTTATTGGTTAATTCAGGTAGGCCTCTCCAAACTGATGTTTTTATATGTTCAAAATGTTTAGATAATATACCTTGAATTTCAGCTATAGTTTCTCGTTTATTTGAGGAAAATGTTAACTTAGCTTTTAAAAAGAAACCAACAGGCCATAACCACTCCTAAAAATAAATAAAATTTTTAATAACAATTTTATTTCTAACATATTAATAGATTCAATTCTCTTACTGGTCCTTGGTGATAATTGAAACCATTGGCTACATTCAAATCAGTAGTATTGTTATCATTATCATAAAATCCATTATATGCCCAATCTGATGGATCTAGAGTTTTCATACCAAGTGGTCCTAAAAGTACATCTGTTACTACTTGTAAAGCTTTTCTAGCATGATCTGGGTTAAACAGCTCTGGTGCCTAACATATAATCAAAATATTTAATAAATTAGGTTACAACACATAATACAATAAACTTACAACTGCCATTGCTACAACATAATTGCATCGCAATTGGTAGTCTCCCCATTTATTAGTTGCACCGACTGTATCCTTATAAATACATCTTCGATTAATTAGTTCTGGATGAGGTTCAAATTGCTTTTGATTATATTTCTCTTCAGGTATCCAGAAGTAGGTTTCAAAGTTTTTTTGAATTTTTTCATTCCATTCTTTATATGTCCATGTAGTTACTGATCCTAAAATTAAATAATAACATTATCAAATGAACACTTTATTAAATTTATGTTTTTTGTAATGTACCATCCTTATTAGTACGGGTAACTCCTGAATACTTAAACTGCTGAGCTTTTTTCAATGTAGCTAACCATGCTACAGTTGACTTTGACAACGCAACTAACTCTATAGCAGATCCATCTCGAGGGGTAGCAGGTCGTCCTCGATTACCAGCTTTATCTGAAGAACCCATTTTATCCATCCAAGTACCACAATTCCACTCATTACCACCAAACACAAAGCCAGTTAAAGGTTGTACTCCAATTTGGTTATCAAAGCCTGTACTTTTCATATGGGCATCAATAGAAGTTCCAGCATTACGTTCACGAAAACATAATCCTTGGAAATGTTTTAACATAACCTCTTGAATTACTTCATGTAATGGTTGTTCCTAGAAATTCAATTAAGATACATGGGTATGTAATACACGGCATATAAAACTTATTTGAATCCAAAACTTACAACTGATGTGGGTTCAGAATCATCATTTGGAAAAATTCTGTTTACTGGATCATCCAAAATACTTATACCTCCAGGTACCATTGTAACATACTGCTGTATTACGTACAACCACCACCAAACAGCATCACGACAATTATAACGAGGGTTCTTGCCTCCATCTAATAGATTTGGAATAAGACCATGTCTCAAACAACCACCAAATCCTAAAATAATGTACCTAAAAATAAACACATATTTTTAATTAGAATATTTAATAATACAAATTCAATAATATTATACTTGGCTTCTTCATAACGGCCAGTAATCAGCAATAATCCTTTCAATGAAATGAAAGTATCTCTGCCCCAATTTCGCATATAACCACTAGAAAAATGTGGTAATCCAGCTGCAAGTGTTATACACTCAGGATGATATAATCCATCAGATGATTTTTGTATTTTGAGTAAAGGTGCTAAAAGGTTTGGTGAAAGAGTTGGAAGAGGACTAGATTTAACTATTCCAGCAAATTGAATTGAAGCAAGAGCCAAATGTTTACAAAATGTAGAACCATTTTTAATATCTCCAGGCATCATTGACCATGTTCGGTTCAACAAAGCATTGAATACTTTTCTCAATGAAAATTCAAAATAACAGGGTACTAAATATGATGGCAAGTTCTTAATAGGCTGTAAATATCTTTCTAAAAAGTCTCCAAATTGATACAATGGGCAGTTTTCGAATTCTTTACGTTTTAAGCGTCCACATATGTAATCTATAATCCAAAATCCATTTCGGAGATTTTCACACAGTGGGTGACCTAAATCGTTATTTGAAGCCACTGTGTCTAAAACTGACATAAATCCTTGGATTCCGCAATACACCAATTTACCAAATCCTGGTACATCATAAACATTTCCTTCATCTTCTTCGGGACATCTGAACAAAATATAATTCATGTCGGATAAAGATAAACGACTCACTGCTTGTACCAAATCAATATCAGATAACAACTGTTCAACAGCTATTTTTGTTTTCTCTACTGGGGAAATAGCAACTGCTACTACACAACCAGGTTTAAATTTTGCAGTAAAATTTAATCTAACAGTAAATTTATCAACTGAAGGTATAATATCTAACATTAAGCATTCTTGGGTATTAACATTTTGTCTTAAGCTTAATACATATTCATCTAGGCCATTGATCTTATTTTCATCTTTTTTAAATTCTTTAGTGTTATCTAATATCCTGAAAAAAATAAATAAAATATAATAAATATTACTTAATTATATTCAAATAGGAAAAAAATAAATCATATTTACATATGTTGCAATGAAGTTTCAATTAATACATTATCAACTCTTCCAGTTACAGTAATCCCTTTTCCTAAACCATTTTGGTTATATGGAGTTGAAAAAGATGTATATGACATTAGTACAACACTCTCATGAGTTTTGCTATTATGACGTGTCACACAAACAATATCAGTATCGATTTGATCCACATAAACTTGATCAAAACCACCTTTTCCCAGATCATAATGCAGTGCATTTAATGCTTTCTTTCCCGCTATTATCCCTGTAGTAATATTAATTTCATTAGCTGACCATTCCATATATTGTCTTTCCTCTTCGACAACATGTATCTAAAAATAATAAAATAATATAAATGTTTTTGGATGAATACATTTTTTTTTATCTATTACAGTAGCCATAGCAACCAAACCGTAAAAAAATATGAAATTAATTATAAAGTTATTATTAAATACCTAATACCTAGATTTCTTCTAGCAACTGATGAATAATTAATATAATTATATTACCATAGCAACCTTATTGATAAATTATAACCATAATTATTTTAATAAAATCATATAAACGATTCAATGTTTTTTTTTTGGTATAGCGGGGAAAATAATAAGTAGCACACTATATTTTTAACCAAAATTTTTGGTTTTAATTTTTACAATACAATTTAACATACATGATGTGGAACTAGTTGATCATAACCCATATTGCTTCCACTAGCACAACACGCCATAGATACTAAAGCTGCACTAGGCAACAAATTATAAACTGAATGTTTCTCAATTGGAGATGGATTATCATGAGTTTGATCCATAAAAAGAGCATGAGCAATAGTAGGAGATACTGGTTGTTCTAATGGTTTAAAAAATCCACCAACTGGTTCGCCGCCATAACGGTGAACTAAGCGTCCAAGTTCATGAGAATCCCATGCAGACATTGCTTCTAAATATTACATTATTAAAAATATAATTCATATAAAAAAAGATGTAAGTAACTTTTTAACTTGAATTTTGTTTCAAAAAATGCATATTATCTTACCACGAATAAGTGATGTAATTCCAAGTCTATTAACAAATATATTGTCAGTAGAATCTGAATTTGTAAACAACTCTGCTACAACATATAAATCTGGTTTAACTTTTCGAGCAGCATCAAGCAAATACTAATAAAACAAAATTTTTCATTTAATTTATATTACATGCACAATATATTTTATTACATTAATATATTTAATTTACTTCAGCAACATGCAATGGTGTTGAGTGGCAATTATCTAATCTGACACCATCAAAAATTTTAGCTGTTTGTTCTACATAACTCTGCATATGGCTCCATAAAAATGGACAATCTTTAGGTTCACTTCCATATCTAAAGGCAACAATTAATGTTAGGAATAATAAAAAAAAAATTGCATCATGTCTTAAACTAAAAATAATAAAAAAATACTTTTTTATACAATAATGTTATTTCAAAATAATAATTAAATTATAATATGTATAAAATGTTTAGAGACTGCAATAAAACTTCAAATTTCATTTGTAATTTTATAAGCAACTGGTAGGAATAATAAATTTAGGTATAGCGCAGTCTCAAAAAAAAAAAAAAACTAAAATATTAAAATATAAAAAGTTTATTAGGCTGATATAGTAAGTTAAAACATACCTGTTTACCAAATAGCCAGTAAAGATTAAATACGCAAAATCATACCTTAATTTAACACTATCTCCCCAGGCAATTAATTCTCTACGCAAATAAGTATTTGAGTCTGGTCCAGCAAAATTTTTAAGCGGATCACCACCCATTACCCATCCATTGTGCGCCATTACAAATTGTCCATTTAAAGAATGCAATACTTCTTCAGCAGTTTCACCTTCATAGTCGGTAAAATACCTGAAAATAAAATTAATTTTATACTTTACATACCATATACGTAAAATTGTTTTTTCTTTACCTTGGTACTAGAGGATTAGTAACAGAAACTTTAGTTAATTTAGGACCATCTGGTTGAACTCTAAAATATCTTATGCCAGAAATACTATTATCTACGGCAGCTATTAAATGTCCTTGAACTTCATTGAACACTACATTGTTCAAAGTTTCCAATTTTAATTTAAATTCTAAACTACAACGACGTAGCCTAGTATCTTCATCAAAACAATTGCTTCTAAAATAATTGTATGGAACAATATTGTTAAATATAATAAATAAAATAAATTGTTTATAATTATTCATGTAATAATTAGTATACCTATATATATTGTATAGTTTCAATGCTTTATCCATATCAATTGTAGCTGTTAATCTGCCAAATTCTGGATCAGGTATTATTGTTAATTCGTCATCAGATTCTGGATTTTTAGCAACTGGAGGAAGACCAGCACGAACTTTTTCTTGAAATTCTGCTACAATTTTGTCAATATTCAATTGAAACAGCTCATGAATTTTTACTTTTGGTAATACTGTTGTTAATAATGCATGTCGTATAGACTGTAAAATTATAAAAAATTAACTACTAAGGATATAATTTAAAATTTATTGATGATTTAGTGATCTTTAAAAAATGTTTTATTATAAAAACTTAAAACAATAACAATTTTAAAAAATGTCAATTGTTACCATCCTTAATCATTTTAACTTGTTAAACAAAAAATGTATCAAATTTATACAAAACAGTTGAAATCAACAGGTATGACTTAAATTTATAAATATGAATTACAAAATATAAGTAAAAATAAAAAACCAAAATATTACCTATTATCAATAGTTTAAAATACTTACTGCAAGATGATCTTCACTATTGACAATCGCAGGGATTCCAAAAAACTCCCATATACCTTTAGAAACTTCGACGGTAAAGTGATAAAGAGTGTAATCTAACAAATAAGCTGGTTTTAGATACGGGCAATTAACCAAGTTATAAGCAGATTCAGGATGTTTCAATAGCCATGGACTATCGTTGGCTGTATGATTCAGCACTATATCGCAAATACTTAATACCTAAAAAATATTTAATTGAAAATTAATATACGTTAATTTAGTAATTCAATTAATTTAAATTATTACATTCCATTCTGTTTTCATTTCATCAGTCAAAGATTTAACGTCATCAAATGTAACTTGATGATCAGAATAATTGAAAGATGGATTTAACTCCAATTGATTTCGTAAACTGTAAGATGACTTTGAACCTCCAAGCTCCTAAAAAACAATAATCTTATTGTCTTAAAAATATTACAATAAACAAGACTATAGATCTATAAATCAATTGTTAATTTTTTAAATTTTTGTATACAATATTATAATATAATATTTAATTTTATATGAAATATATACTCTATTCCAAATGAGATCAGACCTGCACGGCGACCAGTTTTCGTCCGGTGCCGGGCAAGTTTCCCCACCTAGTAGTTGTTTGACTACAGCTCTACCAGCAGCGTAGGCCATGCCCATGCGCACAACTCGGCCACCGAAGACTGATCTCATTTGGAATAGAGTATAGAATGGCTAATTATTTATAAAATAAAATATAAACTTTACTATTACATGCCGTTATCTTTTTTTTGTGTGCAAATTGCAAATTATAATTTATAAATGCGTACTTACTTCGTTACTGTCAACAATTTTGTAAATTAAATGAAAACTACTTGTTAGTATTTTCCATAAATAGGCAATAACTAATCAAAAAGTTAAAAGTTACTTTTTAAATTAAATTTCAACTTAACTAGTCAATGAAATAATAGAATGTTAATAAACTTAATAACCAAGTTATTTATTTTTATAAATAATTGTAACTTAACTCGGTCATATTGTTAAAACATAAGTTAATTATACATTTTTAATATTGATTTGTGATAATTTTTTATGAAAAAAATCAAATAATATTATAATTGTGACTAATGTAACTAATGTTGTAACAATATTATTACTGTCGTGGTCGTTCGTCTATACTGTCTGTTAATGTTAGTATGAACATTATAATAATTTTAATATGAACTACTTTCTAAGAATCATGTATTTGCAATTTTGAGTAAAAAAATTCTAACTTCAAATGCATATAAAAACATTTGAACCCATATATTTTTAATATTTTAGTATAGATATTAAAACAACTTATGTGGGATTTTGTTTTAATTTTCAAGAATTTAAACCCAGTGATTAATTTTTTATCAACAATTATACAAAAAAAAAAATTGAATATTTATCATGTCTATAAATAGTTTAAGAGTTAAAAATTATGACAATTTTTATCATTATATTGAAAATAATAATATATTTGGCAAAAATATTAAGTATCTAGGATTATTCTTTTGTGACTTTGTGAGTTATACCAAAACAACAGAATATTGCAAAATATTTAATTTGTGTATTGTGTAAACTTTTTCCTTAACTTTTGTTTATTTTTCTCCAGAATAAAAAAAAAAATTCTAGATATTTTTAATTTTGACCACTTTGAAGTACAAACTAAATCTAATTTTCTATTGAAAACCACCCTCAAAGTTGAGATTGGAAGTATTTTATTGACTACTTATCGTGTACACACAAAAAAAACAACAACACATAATTGTAAAATCAATAAATTCTTATCTAATAATGACTTTAACAAAATCATTATTATAATATAATAAGATATCAAAATAAAATTTACAAATTTAAAGACATTTATATATTTATATGTTAACTTTAATGAACGGAAGCCCAAAGAAATAAGTTCAGGGAACAAGGTTCTATTGGTTCTTGGATACAGATTACAGTCTGTATTTAATTTAACAGATACTCAATTGGAAACAGTATAATCTTCAAATTGAACTCAAATTACTTATAAAAAACTAACATCTCATGATAGAAAATGTAAACAAAAATGTTCAAATCATACTTGAATGGGTGTAAAATGCACCATGTTGTATCCACACTCTTTTGCAACTTGTAACTTTGATTTCCATGAAGAAAATGGTCCTAAACATTTTGTTAAAACAGATACAGTTTGCAGTGATTCTAAAGGTATGTCTATATTTCCAGCAACCAAATTTGGATCAACATTAATATAACCACTTCCTTTCCTTAAAAATAGGTAAAAAAAAGTAAATGTTAATTTCACAAATTCAACAGAAAAAATATACACACATATTTACCTTTTTCCATTATGTTCATAGAAATAATGAAAAGAACCAGCATTATTCATTTGGATAAGACAAGACAATGATGAATCATCAATAGTTATATCATCACTTGACCACTCTCTAATCCAATCAAGGCGACGATAAGTTTTTCTATCAAACGCAGATCCTTCTGCTGGTATGTTAGTGTAAATGACAATATCATGTCCAAAAAGTGATGGACCCAGCCGAAATTCCAAATACCATCCTAAAATATAAAATTAAAAAAGATTCAAAATACTATTCTAAAAATACAAATCTATATCAACCTTTTTTTAATCTATATAATGTTTCATTTTGAAAATGACCATCTTCCAATGTGACAATACGCATTTTATGGTTACTAGGCGGCTTAACCTCCATAACTTTATTTCTGGAAAATATTTTAGTAAATAATATTATGGTCAAATTATATACAAATGGAACGATTAACATCATAAAAATGGCAATAATTACAAAAAGAACTATAAACAAAAGAAGAATAGACATAGTTTTGCCATTGGAAATGATTAATTATTAATTTACTATTTATAATATTTAAATACACAAAATTTAAATATAATCTTTAATCTTATCTAATTGACCTTTACATATTATAGCCAATAAATATTTGCTGAGCATAGCATTGTACATAAAAATGAAACACAAGTCATTATTATTCCACTATCAAATATATTAAATTAAAAACTTGAATGGAAATGGATTATTTGAATATACATATAATTATTAAATAAAATACTATAAATTAAAAATTTGAAAGGAAATTAATTATTTCATACGTAGGTAATATAAAGGCATACCAGTAACACTAAAATGTTCGAAGTTATTAATGAATCGGACAAAATAGGTAGATTTAAAAAATTAGCAAGTAGGTACTATACGAATAAAAAACAGCACTAGTAGTTCCTGCGAGTAAAATACAGCAACTGAGCAACATTGAAACATTTGAAACGCTTAACGCACACATGTGCACCTATTGCAATTAAATCAGTATTACCATTGATTATAATATAAATTATTAAAATTAATCAATGGTAGGTATTATATAACTACATTTAATAGTTAATTGTTATAGATTTACAATCACTATAATATAATATTATAATTATATAAATAATACTATTATCTAGATACCGATAAATTTGCATGATTGCATTTATTTAGAACCAGTATCCAATCAATGTAAGTTTTAACGACAAATAAATAAGGTCATAAGGTCAACTATCGTCACTAACTAAAGATATAAAATAACAAAGAAATGCAAAATTTTAAAAGTACGGATAGTTTGTTATATAACACCGACTTTTGAACTCCTCAAAATAAAAATACACGTCAAAAAAACAAACCTACCTATTAGTTATTTTATTTTATTCTTGGGTTTATAGTATAAACATTTATTCATAAGACAGTTTTTCCGATGAACAATTAACTAAAAACTAATTACAAATAGTAAATACACCAGTTGAAGAATACTAAAAACTATTAAGTAAAAAAATCGAACACGGTGTAATAAAACGATTTAAATATAAAGTGCGTCAATATAGATATATTTTAATATTTTATTATTATTCTTCAGGAAAACACGTATTATTATTAATCATTATCATTTATCGTAAACTTTATGATTTTTAGAGCTGCACTTGATAACCTTTAAACAAAAACAACACGTACAATATTGTTTGACCTAGAAATACTATTTATAAACCTCATAATGTGCGCTGTTAGTGATAACGACGAATAACGACGGTTCTGTAGTCGTAGAGACGTAGACATGCGCCTGTCGCCCGTATTAATGTTAAAGTAATAAACTTAGTAAAGTACCAAAGTCCGTTTAGCAATCAGGTTTCGTGTAACTGTGTGTGAAAATAAATGGGAAATAAAGAGTGGTGAAATAGTCACATGTTGTCGACAACGACGGAAATAAACTTAAAGCCCGTTACAATGCAACACACTACAGCACTAAAAGTTCAATTAAATTAATAGGTCTTCAAGTGCTAGTAAACGTGATCAAATTAAAAAAATACTCGATACATGGGCTAGGTTGGATATTGATTTATTCTCAAAGTAGGTAGGTAAAAGAACTATCAAAATTCTTGAAACATAAATTTTTGGCGTACCGAAATTGGTCAGTTTCATCTGACGGAAAAGATTCTAGGGATAATATCAAAAAGCATGGTTATAACTTGTACGACACATTTTAGAAATTAAATAATTTTGAAAATACAAGGGGTCTATTTATAAACACCTTTTTTAATTATATAATATGTTTTTATTCGCATTAACATTACTTTTATGTCGTTACCTAAATTTAAAGTTTAATGGTTATTAGTTATTACAAATTAAAATATACTATTATGCACGTCCTGTTGGCTGTTAGGGTTATACGAGCTGGTTTTTTAAACGCTCTCAAGTCAAATTCCAAAACAGGAATAAGTACATTTAATAATCAGCAGTATGTCTAACTATAAAATAATAATTACTACTACACTAGTAGGTACAATAGGTACTTATACAGGCTATACAAAATAAATGATATGTAGGTAAAGAAATATAGGCAATAAAAGAAACTCACTGAATTTTGGTGGATTGTCCTCCCATGATTAGCTGTGGTTTTCTGTTTGGTTTCTAAACTAAAAAAAACTCCAACGATCCGGAGGGCTCGAGAAAATCCATATATATACTTAACGTAGGTATAGGACGGTCTGATCGTCTAAATAATTGAGTCGAAACGAAAGAAAATTTTAAATGAAACAAAATTCAATCGAAAACTAAGAATAATACACAGGAATAATATTATATTATAAGAGAACTAGAGAAGAAACGAATGAAACGATACTGTTGAACATGACGTGATCACTGACCGTGTTAACCAATTCTTTAATGACGAATAAATGATATACGGTTACGGTTTATGTCGCCGTTGTAGCAGGTAGGAAGGTATACCTGCGAAACGCAGTAAGTCTCGGACAAAGAGAGCGGACCAGCGAGATCGAATAAACTGCGCAACAGACAATCGATAATGATCATTAATTACAAGTCAAATAACAATTTACAAGAATAAATATTTTATTTTTAATAACAAAATAATATTTACATTAGGTACAATATCACCATGAAATTCGAACGGTCAGACTTCCCAGGGGTAATTATATAACTGTATATTATTATGTATGTTATTGTAAAACAGCCTACAGATAATAATCCGTATAGAATATTATAGTATGAATAATAAACTATAATTAATAACATTCAATTATAATATTTAATACCTTCGGGCTTCAACCAACCGCAAAAGCCTGAGAAGCAGGAATTCGAGTTATCATTTAGATATTTACTATTTATATTTATCTCTCCCCGCTAACGAATAGAAGTGTACGATAGCAGCTGGCAACGAGTTATTATTAAAATAAATAGGTAATTTATTACCTATTATTTATTAAATATATTGTATTAAAATTTAAAATATAAAAGTTATATTTGTGAGATTATAAATTTTTAGTTACCTATTACGATTACCTATTAATTAATAGGTTAGGTTAGGTTAAGTTATAATTTAATTAACCACTAAATGTATAGTATTTTTTTTTTACTTAAGTGATCTTGGTTGTTTGTAAATCAGCTATAATTTGGAAATTTGACGAATTAACTAATTTCTCGTCTATCTATTCCGTGTAAACGGAAACCGTGTATGCGTGAAAAGGGCCTAACTGAGAACAGAATACTATAGTATCGATTGTGAATTTCTAATAATAATTTCTTAATAATATATTTACTTAACTACGTATATATACAACAGAGACAATAATATAAAATCTGTTGATGTTATTATGTGATTTTAAAGTAGGTACTTGCATCTCCAACTCCCGAGGTGTTTATCAATTGCACTCGATAGCTGTTTTCGGCATTTAAAAAATGTACCAGTTACCCTCAAACATTATTATAAATGAAATATGCGATTATAATACCAACTCGTAAAATAGGGGTGATAAATAAATAAAATAAATAATTTATAATTTAGGTATATAATATATTATAAAAATAATGAAAATTGTTTTAATAATAAAAATAGCTCAACTGGTGTAAAGTGACTTAACAAAATCGGTTAGAAATCAATGTATAGGTAACGAGTAACGACAATTTATTATAATAAGCTTTATCGCAATATGCGAGTTACAATATCAATAATATAATATCTAAATTGTTTGCTCTCATTTTATACTATTTTATTTACTTTTTTGACAAATTACATTGCGTATCACTTAAAATTAAAATGATTGCAGTATTTATTTTTTTATTACATATATGTACATATACATATTATGAATTACATAATTACCTCTCCTATTTTGCGGGTTGGTATTATAATAATATATGAGGACAACTGGTATAAAGATAGTTTTTTTAGGGGGGGGGGAAATTTATATTTAAAAAAAGTACTTTTAAGGGCAACTGATTCCCTCCTTTTTTAGTGTCCTATACAGGCTATAAATAATATTGATCGTTCCCATTGATTCCCATTGATCATTCAGATTTAACTGTGTATCTGTGCATATAATAATTAAATACATTAAAAATTATTTTCTTTTTTTTTTAATTTTCGTGAATTTTATGACTAGCAAAGAAAAGTATTTTTGGTTTAACACAACGAATTGTATACTGAAAAATTATTGTAAACTGAAAATACAATACAAGTAAAATACAGAATCTTATCAACGTATTTTCTATTGGTACCTATAGCTATCTATTGTAATCGTATCAAATCTAACAACTAACTTATTGTATATATATATTTTGTATAGTTTTATATTCTTTACTCTATATATCATACATAGCACTATTAAATGTACCATATTAAATAATATTATATAGTACCCTGTACTATAGTGCAGTTTATTAATTATCGATTGAATATTGACTTCAATGACACGATGTCACGATAACATTGACGATAATAGTATAGGCGTATAATAGCCGACTTGCGTCCACAAAGCGCAACGCAAGTTATCAGTTGAATTTTCTACCTGTAAAATATACACTTTTCTGGGAGGCAATAAATAACATGCTGCTGATTTACGAATTATTCTAATTGACTTAATAATATACCTAATATTATTTAATAATACAGTGAATAATGAATATTATTATTTATGATAGTTAAAATCGCAATGCATATTATTATTACATGTATAATATAAAAATAACAATAATAAAATTGTAATAGAGATCCATTAGAGGCTTAGAACATTAAATAAGGATAGAGGAATTAGAATGATATATTAATCTAAAATATGTGCGTTTTAGATGATCTTTATTCAAAGATTTTCATTAAGAAAAAAAAACGTTTTCAAACTTTTAAATATACTGTTGTAATAAACACTGACAACGAGTAACAGTCATCAAGTTAGGTCAGAGAAGGTACTCATTTATGGGGTTTGGTAAGTTTCAGCACGAAAAATAGTAAGTAAACGGTTACATATTATATAAGTATCATAACCTACTTACATACATTTATACCCAATTCATAATTTTGCTAAATTTTTAGTGGTAAAGAATCTGTTTCAGATCACTCGTTTAAATTGGGACTCAACAATAGTACCTACGTATTGTCCCCTACCCAACTGTGGTGGAGAATACTGCAACTTCTAACACCTACTCATAAACTGTTCATCTCTATCTGTTTAAAGATCTCAGTTAAAGATTCTCTTTTCTACCTCCGGTATTAACTTTTCCGTTATTGATGCCCTTTCAACTGACAAGGTTAACATAATCAAAAATAGGTACGCTATACTTTATTCTACAACCAGGCCTCCAAATTTAAAAGTGTAAGCTTTACCAAATTATATTTATTTTAGTTTCATGTACATAATTGTCGAGATATAATAATTTTAAGTTAAAATCTCTTAATAAAAAAAATAATAATCTGTTTCAGGAAAATATTTTAGTTAATAGATTTATTTATACAGTGTGTTCACCAATTTAGAGAACACTAAAAACGTACAATGTACAAATATTATTTTGAATTTAGAACCATAGTTGATACATCAAAATTGCTTAAAAAAAATAGGCCTATACGAATATGGTGTTCAAAATAGGTATTAATATTCAAAAAAAAAAAGTTTTTACTGAGCATGCGCAGATCGAAATTTCAAAAAATTTTGAAATGTACCAAAAAATGTGTATTTATATACCACTAATTTGTGAAAAAAATTGATTTATTCCAAAAAAATTAAGCTAAGAAATTCAATGTTCCCTAAATTGGTGAACACACTATATATACTATATAGTGTAAATAATAGGTATATAATAACTGGAAATTGAACTTATTTAATTGCAATCATGGAACCTAAAATAAAATGCTAAATTATATATATATAATTGAGCAATTCATTTGTCAAAACTAAAAGAGTATTATATTATAATTACGATGAAAAATTTAAATTATATTTAATTGTTTTTATTCATATATCATATAGGTAATAAGTAGAATTAGGTAAACACGATTGTCCTTGTATGTTATTGGTGGAGACTTGTGAACCTTAGCATAAAATATAGTTCCGTTGTTTGACTCAAATGTATGTCAATTTATAATTTTCTTAGCGGCTACACGTATTACTTGTAATTTTCATTCTACGACGAGTTATTATTTAAATTGTTTGATTCCGCTATTATATTTTCAAATTTTTTCTACGTAGGTAAGTAAAACTGTATTTTAAGGAATTTCATCAATAAGTTTACATAGTATTTGTTTTTATATTTTCGTTCACAAATATCGACTTTTTCATTAATTTATTGATACTATTTTTCTAAAGTCTAAATAAGTCTAAGTTTTATAATAGAATAAGGAATATAAGAAATAAGGATAAATTAATATTAATAAGATTTAATTAAAATCAACTTATCATCGTTGTTGTATATTATTATTATAATATAATAAACATATGTGGTGCCAACTGCCAAGGAGGAGGAGGTACAAAATCTGTCGGAAACAATCTGACATCTGTCCAGTCCACCAAACATATATCAGCATTTTTATTATTTTTTATCACCTAACAATTAATGATTAATCGTTTATACAAATTGTAATAATAATAATAAATTAACGCTCAACATTCATTAACATCAAAAGTATTTCAATTTTATATAATATAAAAGAAATAACAAGAACTATTAAAATCATTGCATATAATATAAACTGAACAATGACGGAGAATTTATAAAAAAAAATAAATACTTATAGCTATACCTAGTTAGGCTAGTTAAATTATGTATAAATTAAAATTGCAACATTAGTTTGGATTTTGTTAGAGTATGAAATTATGTAGGTGTTTCATGAAATAACATTATTTAACAACTTTAAGGATAACATAACCTATGTTAAAATCTTTATTAATAATTGTTAATTGTTAATGTCAATATTATAAAATAAATTTAGTAAGTTGATGGTAAAACTAATTAAAGATTTTAAGCAATATTGGTGTCTGTAGGTCCTAGGAACAATGTTTTATTACATTATTAGTATCTATTAAAGATTAATTATTTAATACTGATGAATGGTGACCATCATCATATAAATTATAATATGTGTTTGTATTGGATAAAATTAAAATTCATTCCAACATTAAATGTATTTTGGAGAGGCAGGCACTTTTTTATCCAAATAATTGCAGGTTTCCTATAATTTACGCATAGCTCTATACCGCTAAAAACAACAAATACAAGATTTCCTTTTCTGTATTTTTGTCAAATATTCTTTGATAACAAGTTTCTATGATATCTGTTTTATTTATTTATTTTCGTAATTTACGTAAGTAAATAATTTCATAAGGTGAATATAAAGTTACTATTTTACAAGCTGCATTTTAGTGTAGCGCATAGTTTAGTTTAAAATTATAGTGGTTTTTATTAAATCTTAATCTCTCTATACAATAACACAATCATTTTATACTTTAGTAATTGGGTCGGCAATCCACAACCTACGGGCCGCATGCGGTCGGTTAAGCGATTTTATGCAGCCCGCGATTACAATTTAAAAATAAAAAAACTATAAAAATATAGAATACCACATTATGTATTTATGTTAGTTGATAAAATGTGAATAAAATAAAGTGTATGGCCCGTGAAAATTGTTTTTTTTTAAATTTTTTTGGCCCTCGATACCAAAAGGATTGCCGACCTCTACTCTAGTAGAACTAAATAAATTACCAAGTGCAATTCTACCAGGTAATACGTTTTAAATAGAGGAGTTATTATTGGTTTGATCCATTAAAATTTTAACTCAACAAAAATTGATCTAAAAAATTAATAATTTTTCTGTTAATTACCTATATACAATTATAGACTAAACTTTTTTATTCTTGCACCTACATACTTTTAATAATTTCACTTATTGAACTTCGACATGATGTATTGTAAAAATATAAGGGCCACCTATAATATTATACAATATTAATTATTATCAAAACAAAATTTCAAATTGATCTAATATTCTAATAAATGAAAAATCAAGATAAACCTAAGTTAGTTAATCAACATATACTTCACACTTAGACTTAGGAGAAACAAATGTTCTCAGCTATATATTATTGAAAAATGTATCAAACCAAAATGAATAGAGCGCTCAATGTATCAAAAACAAAAGAAAATAATCTAACATAATGCTATACGTTTCTTCAGATCATTATAATGAACTGTCCCATTTAACGAATTAAAAAAAAAAACAAAATATTACTGTACAAAATAATCATAACTTCTTTTGGTCTTACGGTATTTAAATTTGGGGACAAAGTCCTCTAATATAATACCTTTAGTGCAAGCCTTCTAATCTTAATCAAAAATCTATAGAATTCATAATGGTTATGGTCTATAATAGACAAATATTTACTCTACCATATGACTTGCAAATAGTAAATACGAACAATCAATAGTAATAACTCGATACTGGAAAAATATCATTTTAAAATTCACTCTATTCAAAATCCCCTTATCTATCATAATATACCTAAGTCTTCAAAATCGTCTCTATCAATGCATTAAGAAGTCTTAAAAAAATTGCTACGATATGCTATTATTTTTTACTTAGTTAATTGTATTTTAAAAATATTTTTAAAATGTATTTTATGTATAGGTTTCAGTATTAGACTATTACAGTCTAGAGAAAGCGTATTTTTATGTAGGTATTATAGAAAAAAAGCTATTATACCTACGTTCATAATAAGATGACCAACATACTTATAATTTGTATACTTATATGAACCGAGGCCAAAATAGTACGTATAATCAATGATGTTTTTGTAATTTTTTCAAGGGTATACGCATCACAGTCCCCTACTTTTTTATTTAAAAAATTCTGCAATTCTCTGTAAAATTAACTTTTATAAATTATAACAAACTAGAAAATTTCTCGCTTTTCTCACATATTTTCATATTGATACTCTACTCCTTTCCATAACACAATGCATTTTTACTAAAGTTTGGTTTGCTTTGCAATTCTATATGCTTTAATACTATAAAAAATTTCAGAAATTTTAAAAATATTTAATGCATTTCAAATAGGTACTAGAAATACTTGGATTACCTAATCAAAGATAATTAATTTATAAAAAGGTATTGAATATTATTTAAAAAACAATATGTTGTAATATTATGTATATAAGCTGTATATAGTACGTATTATTATAAACAATAAATTATTTTTATGTTTTTATATTATTAAATTCAGACATTTTTTTCCGAGAGATAGGTTCACTTTTTTGATTATTTATTTTAGTATTATGATTTATATTATAATATTCGTTATCCATTCATCATGATAAATTGTAATTATTATTTTCGTCACCTAACTTATAACTATTCTAACTATGGGAAAGTCACTAAATAGTACCTATATAGATACGTTATTAAAATATTGATAACAATAATTAATATTTTATTGAACATAATTAGATAAGTTCTATAGTAATCATAACGAGTATTGTATATTTAAATCATTTAATAAATACATTTTTCTGACAATGTATTTGTCGTGGGGGGCAGTATTTTTCCACCCGAAGTATACCTATATTGGCTATATTCAACATTATGCATTATAATGGTACAAATAAATTACAGATCGAAGCTGTACCTATTGTAATACTTTCAGAAAACATTATAGAATTTTTTTGTTTTATAAATATATCTATATATATATATTTTTTGCTTTGTGGAGTTGTAGTATTGGCCATCCTAATTTCCAAGTAAAATTTTATGATTTTTTTCGTACCAAAATATTTCGCCCTATATTGATTAGTTTTTGGAGCTATAAAAACGCTTCAATACTTAATTTTTATAGGGTTTTCTAATAATAAATTGAATAAGTTGGTACTTTGTGTGTGTGGGTTGAGAAATAAATGATCTGTAATTTTCAAAATTTATATTAAGTTATACCTAATGGCTAATATGTAATATACATATTACATATAATATATTTTACTATTGTCATAGTGTATTCTGTAATCTTCCATTTTTTAGTTTACTTTACCTATCATTTGGCTGTCAAATGAGTAGTGACGTATATAATTATATTATAACATGTACAAGAATTTTAAATCAATTAATATTTAATATTACTGTTTAAATGCTTATGGTACTTAAAGTGCTTATACCATGTAATATAATATATTTTAGTATTAAATATTATGTATATAAGTACTAAGTAACTATGCTTTAAATTTTTCTCATGTCTATAAATTATAATATTGTTTTTGATGATCAGAAGTAATTGTCGCATGTCAACTAGGAAGTTATGTGACCATTACAACATAGGTACAAAGTTGCACTTATCGATTCATTATTTCATTTAATTGAAATAATAATGTACGGGTAATATGTGAATATATCTATTAAATTCTGGGAACTCGTAAAGTAGAAAAATACTAACAAATTTAATACGTTAACGGAAAATTATTCACAAAATGTTTAAGGTTGAGCAACTTCTATATACTTATACAGTTGTACTTGTATATAATTGAACCAATTATTTCTTGTTTAATATAATAAAAAAACAGCATAAACATTAAATTTTAGAATTTTTTTAATATATTAACGTAACCCAAAGTGTGCTTGTATATGTTTATCTAACCAAAATTATAATTAGAGACAATTTTTTGAATTTATCGTGCCACTTATAAAATACATTTTTATATTACACGTATAATATTGTCAGATTTTACAAATTCCAACGATTAATCAGGTAATAAATTTTAGGGCCAGATTTATAATAATATATATACATAAATATGCAAGTTTGTTTTTTTTTTAGTTTTTTATTAATATACATAATTATTTATTTAAATAGTTGTAATCGTTGAGCTGTATTAACTAATTTAGATATTGGAAGCTATTAAAAAAAATATATGTAAATTAATTTTTAATATAATTTACATAAAAACAATTAAATAATCGAATATTTAAGAAATTACAATTATATATGACAATATTCGGATATTGGACGTGTGGTATAATACTTTAATTATTAATCTGGGCTCTCGGAATCGGGCCACTACTATATAATATTTTACATTATTACAGATAGATGTGATTGGGCCACTATTTTTAACGATTTTTATTATTGTGTCCGCTATTAGGCCACTATTAAGTTTTAAATTTGTATAATGTAATATTTAGTATAATACATCAGTACTTCACATATATTATAAATTTCATAATTTTTTTAATGTTTTATTGGGAGTTCAATCAAAAATGTATAATAAAATTAGAAGTGTTCCTACGAACATTAAAAGCCAGGAAAATTTATAATGGTATAGGAATCATATTTATTAATCTTTATACACTATACATCCTACTTTGATAGTTATCATTATATTGTCACTTACGTTGTACACTCGTATTTACTTTGGCTTCATCCCATATAACAGACTATAGTTAGGGCTTATAATGTACGAATAGTTTGTGCGTATTGTTATACTTATTGTAGATACTAACCTACCTGGCTACTGGCTACTTAATAATATATTATTGATAATTTTCAGCAATATTTAGTTATTATTTATTTCATCTTAGGTATATTTGAAAACATAAATTTACTTAAATGTCAATATATTCATTAATATAATATTATAATGATACGATCATCCAATAATCTCAAAAATTCATTTTTTGTCCTATTAAAAATCGTAATAATAATTCAAAAATACGCGTCAGTATTATAACATAACAAAATATAAATGTCGCATCATTATTTAAATGGTGATAATATCAGTGGCGCCGAAGTAAAATTAAATTTGTTGGGTGGGGACAAAAATTATTTCTCTTTACCCTCCACCATCTGCACCATACATAATTATTTACCAAAACAAGTACGTTGCTTATGTTATTTGTCACTATGTTAGCCAGTTATACCTATTCCTTACGACCTGGTAAACATAATTATGCATTTATAACTTACATAAAAAATTTTTTTTGAGTATATACGGATCTCCACCCTTCAAAAAAGGGGGGTTATTAAGATAATACATATTTTAACTTAATGACTGGAAATTAGGATAAAATTAAAAATTGATTCTTGTTTATTTTATTAGATGCTGAAATTTTTATTACCTAATTCCTTTCCGTGGTTTATTAATTTAATGATGCATTTCAATACTTTACCTTAAATTATATATTCCTTTATTGCATTTTACCTATACTTTTCAATACTTTCCTATTAAAATATTTTATACTATTGTGTATTTCTATATAATCTGAAAAAATGTTTAAGCAACGCAATCTTATGATTTATGTACCATATATTGAATATTCATTTACTATAGTGATTAGAACATTGAATAATTGAATATAATGTTTACTATACTTTATACTGTCTTATAAGCAAATATTTATAACTATTGTATTATACCTTTAATTTTTATATTATACAATGTAATAGAGAAAAAAGTTCTGTTTTTTTTTTTATGTTTTTATTTTAGAACTATTATATAACACAAATGGCTCCGAGAATTAGTAGTTGGCCTGTATGGAATAATTTAATAAGTACAGACAACAATATAAGATCGGCTGACAGTTGGATTGAAGCACGTCAAAAGGAAGATGGCGCAGACGGGTTATGGAGAATTTACGATGGACTGTATGATTTTAAACAATGGATACATAAACACCCCGGAGGATCGCAATGGCTAGAAATTACAAAAGTATGTACCTATTACGTAGAAATAAGTTAACTGGCTCATGCCATATATACAAAGCAACATCATATTCTAAATTCTGATATTTTATGAGAATGTGTTATGACGTTAAGTACCTACTTATTTTGAAGTTTAAAATGATTTTTCATTACTACATATACTATTTTATTGATGAATATTCACCAGTATCAAAGACGAAAACTTATATTTTGTTCCGAAATAATATAGGTATTTAACACATAATGTAGAAGAAAAATTAATTTGGCTTAATTAATCATAACTTACCATAAAATACTTTGTAAATGACAAATATTGACATAAAAATCTCCACATTTAATCATTATATTATAATCTTATATAAGTAAATAATTTATGAATCATATTTAGGGTACGGATGTTACAGAATTATTTGAAACGTATCATTTTAATCAAAAAGCCGCAACGGAAGTGATGCGTAAATTCTACGTGTGTCAAGCAAAGTCAACAAGAAAATCACCTTTCACATTCAAACCTGATGGATTTTATAATGTATTGAAGTCTAGAGTTAACAAGAAGTTATCTGACATTAACCATCGTGATATTTCCATTAAATCTATACTGGCTATCGATACGTGGTTTTTCGCAACACTAATTCTCTGCGCGGCAGTCGCTCAAACACAAAGCACAATTTTGGCCTTATTGGCGGGTATCAGCTTGGCGCTAGGAACCGTTGCAAGTCATAATTTCACTCATCTTAAGGACAATTGGAGGATGTATTACATGCAGTTAAGCTTATTTTCAGTGAGGTAGGTTATTTATTTAGTTGATAGTAATAAATGTTCTTGTTAGGGCTCAATACAGATAATCCGGATAATACTTATTACCTAATACCTATATAGAGTGCATAGTTATAATTAGTTAAAACAGTTTTATGATTAATTATGCTATTCAATTTACAATAAGTATGACAAATATGATAACAAACATAAAAAAATAACCTAACCTAACGACTAACATAGAAACTAGAAAGACATATATTTTAATTATTTATGAGCAAATTAAAGATCTTAACTTGATTGAACTTTTATTAATAAAAAATCAAAGTGAGTAAATGAATTACTTATAATTAGTAATTCTACTAATTAATCTATTTATCTATTATCTAATTTATGTGTAATATAATAATTTTATTGATAATTGATTATGTACTTCTGTAATAATTCTAATTTTTGAACTTCATTTTACAATACAGAGAATGGAGAATATCGCATGTAATCAGTCACCACGTTTACACCAATACTATACTAGATTTAGAGATGACATTGTTGCATCCGTTTATTCATTGGTTTCCAACCAATGACAAACCGTCATTAGTTCGTTATTTACCGTACCTTACTCTCGTTGTATACCCTCTTATTGCACCAGGACAATTTGTCATCAGGTAAGTTTACAAAATTATTTTTACAATTGGGACTTGCAATATATACAACCATACCAAAAGTAATTATTTATAGGTATTAATTTATAGTTATGTCGTATATATACAGATATCTATAAAAATATATAATATTATAATATGTATTTCAGAACGTTCAAACGTATGAATGATAAAGCTGATTTTCTAATGTTCGTTATCCCTGGTATATTGATGCTTTGCGGCCACATGACCATTAGTTCGGTGTTTAATATGTGGCTTGTTATAATACTGACGAGTAGCTTTGTGTTTTCATTTCTTGGATTTAGTGTTTCTCATCATTTTCCTAATAACTTCCATGATGGAGACCATATAAGGTAAGAATAAATCGAATATAATATATAGTATAATATTTATTAGTTGAATAATTAACTAAACATAATACTTATTCTCGTAATCTTATACACCCATTGTATGTGTTGCTTAAGCATGAAACACGGCATGGAGTATGGGATAGCCTCTACTATAATATATCAGTATTAGCTTAAATTAATTAATAACTAGTAACAAAAATACAATATCTAATATTAATAATCTAATTTTTATACATATACATTCATTTCACCAATTTATTTTTGCTTTTAAAATACCTAACTTTGGGGGTAATTACTTGTAACAAATTGAAAAATAAGCAAATTATTTTGTAATTAAAAACTCACACATTTTTTTCATATTTATATAATTTATAACTCAAGTTATAAGATTTGAAAATTTAGTTTAAAATTCTTTAAAAGTTTTTCAATTTATATTAAAAAAAACGTCTATCGGAAAGTTAAATTAATTTTTAATGAGCATTTAATGTTCAAGTTTTTACGTCATTGCATATTTACTATATAATATAACTATTTATTAACTGATTTTAGATTTATATTATTTTATTTAGTGATAAAGACATCGATTGGGGACTTCATCAAATAGATACCAGCGTGGAACGGAACGAAATAACTGATAATGTATTTGTATCTTTGGTAACGTTTAGTGACCATACATTACATCATTTATTTCCATCATTAGATCACAGTTTAATACCATTCTTGCAAGACATTTTCCTAAATACATGTGAAGAATTTGGGTTAGATAGGACATCGAAACCATTCACATCTATTATACGCGGACAGTTTAAACAATTGGTTCGCCTGGCTCCAAACAATCCGAAGAGGAAACATCCTTTGAATTGATTTAAGAATGAAAAATATTATCTATTTTTGTATTATAAAACTTATATTATTAAAAGCTTTTTGGAAAATTATACACAGTTACTTTTTTAACAAATGATTTCACTTCAAAAATTAAGTGGTATTATACTGTATAATTAAGTGCAAATTGTATAAATGACGCAACTGTATATTAATTCAAAATATTAATTAAAATAATACAAATAATATTATATAATATGCAATATAAATTATTATATTATATATTATGAATTATGAGTTATAGTTTCTATGTAATTTACATTTCATTGTTTATGCCATAAAGTCATAATATACCAATATGCCTAGCCTAAATTATATAAGGTATAGTAGATGTATAGAACATCTAGTAAAAATTTCTTATCGTTTTATCATATAAAGGTATATCGAATACAGAATTACATAAGTAAGTATGTCATTATATATACTTATATAAAATGTTATTATGTTAATATTATTTATTTATTAAATGAAATATTCCATAAAAGAAATCATTATACATACTTACTTATTGGAGGAGGGGTGGGGGTTTAAACCTCTAAAACCCACTAGTCGGTACGCTATAGGTACTGGTCGTGTAGTGTGTACACATAAAAATAACCTTAACATTACTACATAAATGCATAATATATTAATGATTTTTCATATATATTTCAACAAGTAAAAATTATAACCGACATTTCAAACAATTAAACATACACAATTAAAACAGTATTGAAGTAGACAAGTGTTAATGCTTAGGTTTCTCATTTAATCTTTATATTTGTATGTGCCTAATGTCTAGATTTGAATTTTTAAACGCTTCAGGTTTTTGGCTGAAATTTGGTTTCTAAGAAAACATTTTTAAATGGAACAGAATACATCAGTAATTTATTATTTGGATTAGATTTAAACTTTAGGTGCCTAATTTTTATTATTTATCTTATAGACTATATTATGTAGTAGGTATAACTATGTCAAAAACATTAAGTTAATTTAAAAAAAATCGAGGTCAAGTGGGTACCGCTCTGTTGTAGGTATACATTAGGTACCGTGTGGATCACTATTATGTATTAATATATTATAGCCTATAGGAATGTTGAATTTGAATCCAGTGATAGGTATTATTGTACACGAAAAACGATTCTGAACGGAGATGATTTATCAGCCTAGGATATAATTTCCAATGGTTGGTGAAAAAAGTGGTTTATGTTTTAATGGCCTGAATACACCAAAATTTAAGTTCTTTTATAATTATTGTAAGTCAAACTTATGGAAAATCTTGTATTAAATTTTCAACTCTTATAGCTACTTATACAAAACATTTTATAAATTATACCTAGAAAAATAATTTGCAAAGATTCATGATTTTGAAGAATTTTTGTCAATATTTGAACTTCAAACGCTAATATAAAAAAAAATCATACCTATGTATTCTTATAATTTTTAAATCACTATAAGACTAACTTTATATTAAATTTTCAAGTATTTCAACTCAGCCAAAAACATTTTTATCGATATTTATAAAACAAAAACGAATATTTTAAACGTCTATAAATAGCATTATAACTATTTTAAAAATTAAATTATGTAAAGAAATTACCAATCTAAGTAAATGGTGAAATTTTCAAGTGTCTATGACTTATACTTTTTGAATAATAATAATTAGGTACCCACTTGACCTAGCTTTTTTTTTCGTTATTATTACCTATTTATTAATATTGTGTATAATTTTTCATCCACTAGCAGTTTAAGTGTTTAACACTTCTGTCTAAAAATAAATTGGCTTATTTTCTGCAGTGGGAGACGTTTATACGTATAATAATATATATTAATAACAAAAATAATAAACACATCCAACTTTCTGAAGATGACGGCGCCAATTCCTTTTTCTTTTTCTCGTAAATATAATATACTTAGTATAATACTCTAATATTAAAATTATACCGTGCACGGCCGTACGGGTGCACGTTTTATTCACCTGGAAAATGTGGTTCAAACTTTTAGTTTCTTAAACCGTAATTTCAAAAAAAAAAATAAGTTATTGTTTTTTAATTATTACAAATCAATCAAATAATCATCTACGAATATACATAAATTACAATGAGTGCAAAAAATAGTGATAATGACCGTTATAAAAATGAATATTCAAGAATAAGGAAACTGACGAGTAGATATGACATACGGACTCAATCAGTACTACATAACCCTTTTTATTATTTTAAATAACTTATAATGTTAAGTGAGAACATTTACAACAACATTTTATTTCAGAATGAATTTGGTTTGTCTGAAGATCAAGTTGCTGGTAAATTTGTTTGTATATTAATTATTTAACATATAGCTATATAGCCATATAGGTAGGTATCTAAATATCTAATTACAATACAATATATTAATATTATTATATATTATTATTGTCTAAATAAAACTTAACCAACTAATTCATTCAATACCATTTTGTTTAAAACGATTAAGAAATGACATTACTTAAATAATAAAATTGTACAACTAACAAGTGGCCAGAAGATAAACTTAAAAACCATGGAGGCATGAACTTTATAATATAACTCATTTAAGTTACGATAATCATCAATTAACTATTAAGTTGTATATCTTTATGGCTTTATAACAGTACATAGAACAATTATTTTATTCTCATTAGTTATTATGGTTGTATGTTATTGTTATACAAAATAAGTTATTAAAATACATAATTAAGCATTTTATTAGGTATTTTAATTTACATAAAAAACTATAATTTTTTTTCGCATTTTCTATTAATGAAAATATTGAAAACTAGTTTATTAAATCGAAACCTACGTTCAAAAATGCTATTCCCAATCTCAATGTATAATAATTTGTATTCTTCTTTAAAAACTGAGAATATATATAGGTACTCGCATTGGCTATTGAAAATTGGAATAGATATCTAAAAGTATAGCACCTTAGCATCTAAAATATACATGATATAATCTTAATACAATTAATATATTAGAAAAAAATGTCCGACAAAGGTAAATTGGATAATATTAATAAACCATATTTTATAAATGTTTAAACGATTTACGGTTAAAACTTAAAATATATTATTTATACACGGCATGTACTAACATGCCATATGTCCATAATTATAGGTAGGTACCTATTAAGATTAACCTATCTATGTAGCATGTATAATTAGACGTATAAAATAATTATAAGTTTTACTTAAGTTATAATAACAGTCAACATTAAAAATTATAATAAGTAAAAATTTATTTATATATCCATAATATGCATAAAAATATAAAATAAGTACTAAAATAGGTACTATTTACCATAGAAAGGGAATAATGATAATATAATAGTAGGTAGTACTTATCCAGAGCTATGCCAAGTACCTAATTCAGCGCCCTGGAGCAAAATTTCATTTGGCCATAGGTAGTATATTAAACGCAAATAAAGGTGCCCCCTTACTTTTACAAAATTAAGTCGTCATTTACCCCCCCCCCCTTAACACAGCTCTGTAGGTACCTATTTAGTGTTATTACTTACTGCGTACTACGTATGTCGTATTATGATTGTAACTTTTTCGTAGACTGACGTAAGTATATAGTATATTATATTGTTTGTGAATTTGTGATAATTGATGAACTTACTCCCTCCACATTAATGCGACACTCAATCTAACTTTTACATTAGAATAATACAACCGTACACACTACACAACAACTTAAGGTATAATTGTATCTATACACAATTGCATTATTACATATTTACAACGTTTATGTTTCTGATGAATATTTTTCAAATTTTCAGCAATTCTATATGATTTGTAGATTTATATAATATTTTGGTTACCATTCTAACTATAATACTTTTCCATTAATCTCTTGTCCGATACTTTTTAAAAGTAGTGGTTGTGGGGGTTGGTATATGGTGTATAATTAGTGAAAATTACTTTACAGAAAAAATTCTCAAGCCTTATAGAAATATTAGATTTTACTATTTTAGTAACTGTTTTCTTTTTTTTTTTTTACCAAAAGATTTTGTATACCCCATGTCAAACACCAAATTTTATTTTTTATCAAATACCTACTTCAATATTTGTATGAAATAATTTGTGAAAATAGCTTAAAATTTTCTTTTCTTTTTAAAGAGTACATACATTTTGACATTAAAATATTGAAAAATGGAGTTTAACACGGGCCGTTAAGTATGTCCTACCTATTATTAAAAAAATAAAAATAGATTTGGCTGGTTCCATAGAACAGACCGACAGGGTGCGTTAACATTAAATTTACATAAGACAATGTATTACAAAAAATTATGTACCTAATAGTATATCCAGTAGTATAATTATAGTATGGGACATGTTGACATAAATAATTAACAGATGTTATAAGCTAATTCCTAAGCTATGTAGGTAATAAAGTACCTATAAAAAGTTATATTTAAAAATTATTTTAAACGTAATTATTATATTATGAACACAATGATTGTGAATAAGATATAGATAAAAAATATTTTAAAATTTACACAACAAAAGTTAGGTATTACATAATATAGTTATTATTAAATATTAGGTACATTCCTAATATATTTGTCATTCATTTTTGTTGAACTTTCAACTTGATACAAAATACTCACAAACCTACAAATATTTTAACCAATCAATGTACCCAACTTTGTAGCTTTTAATGCTTGGTATCTTACTTAAATAAAAAAAAGTTATACTCATAAATTAGTTTTTTGTTTAGAATTCAAAGAAGCATTTATGTTGTTTGATAAAGACCACGATGGACGAATTACTGAGGCAGAACTAGGAGTGGTTATGAGATCTCTGGGACAGAAACCTACTGGTAGGTAAATCCTTATGAGTCATATGATGATATTTTAATATGTATTTTTGATATTTTAAATTTACTATAAAGATAATTTAGGAGCCTTTTATTACATTTCAAACTTTTTGTTCGAATAGGTTTTTAACCTACCTACTTGCATTATAATAGGGATTAGAATATTGAAAAAAATGTTAAAAGCTTGTTAATAACTAGCATATATTTTCATGTATAATGTATAAAAATGTTGAAATAAATGTTTAAGAGTTTATTTCTTAATAAGATATATATATATATATAAATAGTTTTGGTAGTAAACTGATGTTATGTAAATAGTTATCTTTTAAAAATTTAATAAATAATTATTGATTCTTAACTTATTAATTATTATATACGAATGTCTAGAAACTGATTTAAGAGGTATGGTTAAAGAAGTGGATAAAGATGGCAATGGTAGTATTGAGTTTGATGAATTCCTACTAATGATGGCAAGAAAACTAAGAGCAGTAGATGGCGAAGAAGAAATGCACCAGGCATTTAGAGTATTTGACAAAAATGGCGATGGTTTCATAACATTTGATGAACTCAAACGTGTTATGTGCAGTATTGGAGAACGACTTACCGATGAGGAAATTGAGGATATGATAAAAGAAGCCGATTTAAATGGTGATAAAAAAATTGATTATAATGGTAATGATGAATGTTAATAATTTAATATAGGTATTAAATTAAATTAAAAACAATAAAAATACTTTCTGTTTTAGAATTTATTACAATAATAAGTCCTAAGAAATAAATCAAATAACGGTAAGCAAAAAATATATAGTTTTATACTTAATACTGTAGAAGTACAAACATTTGATTTGATTAAGAAATTAACATTTATTTTATTAGATAAAAAATATGATACCATAATATTATTACAAACATCACTTTCTGAATTTTTTGAACAATGGATGTTTTACACCAGAATTTCTCTTGAATTCTGCATAAACTGCATCATCAGCACCAGACATAGAACTCATTTTACCAGACATTTTCTTATAGGACTTGGATGTACCCTCATATGGCATTCTTTCCTCATCTGCATCTGTGTCATTGGCTGCTAATACTTTACTTAATAATAAACCTTGGTCTTCTCTACTAGAATAAAAAAGCTCTGGATCCTAAAGTAAAATATACAGTATAATAACAAAATGTTTGTCTACTAATTTTTATTTAAATATAGATTACCTCATTCATTCCAGCCAGTTTTGTAACCACTTTGTAACTGTATCCTTGATCGATAAGAAATCGTTGTCGTTTTCTTGAATAGCTCATTTCCATTGTGTCTTGTGACACTAAGGTATAGAAGAATGCATTATATTCTTCAGCAATTGCAGTTTTCTTTGCCCGTAAGATACGACCTAGACGTTGAGCTTCTTGACGCCGGCTCCCACCATGAGAGGAAATTTGTATAAGAACATTAGCATCTGGCATATCAAATGATGTATCAGCCACTTTACTGACAAATATGGTATTCACTTTTGGATTTAATTTAAAATTTTGTATTATTTGGATTCTTTCTGCCTACACATATTAATTATTAATTTAGTACAACTTAAAACCATTGACAAAGATTTATTACCTGAGATGTTGGTCCATGGATAAAAGGCTTATTTAACTTTAAGGCATATTCTTTAAGGGCAAATACATTATCAGAGAATACAATTGTTTTGTCTCCTCTTTGTTCATGATAACGTATTAAAAATTGACAAGCACGAAATTTATTTGGATTCATCACAATAAAAAGCTGTACAAAAGATACACATTAATAATATTATTTATTATATTGTTTTAGAAACATCAAAATTGTAATACACTACCATTTTTTTACATGTTCTAGTAGCTAAATATTCACGATAAAATTCTGGAGCCATTGGACACCATACTTCTGAACATTGAACTTTGGCTATATAACCTTTTTGTTGCAGTTCCAACCAGTTAGCTTCATATAATTTAGGACCAATTAAAAAGTTTAAATCTGCAATTTTATCATCTTCTCGTAATAATGTGGCCGTTAAGCCCAATTTGCAATGTGATTGAACTAGTGTCAATACACGTCGGAACATTTTAGCTGGTATGGTATGTACTTCTATGAAATTAAAATATAAATAATACATATTATAAATTCCTGCTGAAAAACTGAGCTAATTATGTTGCTTACCATCCAACACCATTATCCCCCATTCTTGCTCTTGAATCCATTTCATTGTTTGTTCAGCTTCCCAAGATCTCTTTTGTGTATGTGTTATCATTGAATAAGTTGTAATAAACACACCACAACCCATTAATTTGTCTTTAACATCAGATGTAAATCTGCATACCAAACTGTCATCAGCTATGGAAAAAGTCTCATCATTTTAAATATGTATTTCTTTAAACTTTCAAATGATATAAGTACCTGTTGACCACATTTTAAACTGATATTTCCACTGTTCAACAGAAACTGCTGAATTGCATAGGACTAAAGCACGTTTACGTACAGTACAACAAGCTGTTACCCCTACCAAACTTTTTCCAGCTCCTAAAAACAAAATAAAACAAATAGATATTATACTTACATAATTTTAGCTTACTTAAGTGAGTAATGAGTATGTATTTTCAAAATTTAAAAAGTATTATACCATAGAACTTAGTTGACTTTTCAATTAGTATTATTTTAGTTAAATAGTAATATTTTTAGAAATAGAGCCTAATCAGGAATTACTTATTGCTATTTAAGTATTATTTACACTTAAGTATATAACAGTATATCAATATTAGATACTTGTTGTTTTATTAATAATATAGATTCATTAAATATTGAAAAATACTGAGATTCGTTGGTTTAGTGCTACATTAAGTAATCAGATGACAACTGTAAGTTATTTATTAAAATTATTTAACAGTTTATATTTACCACACGGTAACACAATAATTCCTGATCTTGCACGACTATTACCAAACATTTTTCTCAAGCTCTTTTCTTGATAAGGTCTTAATGTTGCTTGAGGTTTTAAATCTATACTATAAATAAAATAAAAAGTTACACCTTATTAATTTAAATAATTTTATATATTTACTTAATGTCTTTATTGACTTTGTCATTTTTAAAATCGTATTCAACTAAAAGAGGTGTATCAATTTCAATACAACGCTTTTGTATAATTTCAATTTTTTCTTGTTGAACTTCAAATGATACAAGATTTTGTGTTTTTTCTTCTTCTTCTTCTTCAACTTTATCAATTTTTTCATATAAATCTGTTATATCTTTTGGAACTACATCATTCAAATGATCTTCTTTATCTTTTGAAGAATCTCCCGGAAACTAGAAGACGAAACAATATTTACTACTTTATCATGCAATAATAACTTTGTTAATTATTTATAAATAACTGCAAAATAAAGAGTTACATCGTATACTTTGTTAAGTATATAAAAACATGTTTTTTTTTTTTTGGAAAATTTTATAAGTACTATATCACATAGGCATAATAAATATATTATTGCTTATTACAATTATTTATGTAATATTCATCTATTAAATTACAAATTACTCTTAGTATAGGTATTGATTATTTTATATAAACATTATTTAATATTTTTAGTATTGAAAAAAAATAGATGATAACAATAGACAAAAATAATTAAGAACTTATGTGTAGTATAAGTCAACTAGAGTATAATAGCATAGGACAGCTACAGTTTGCTATAATTAATTTATTTGTAGGTATCAATAAATATATTTATCAAATATCGCTTATAACTTAATTTGATAGACTAGTCATTGAAAATAAATTAATAAATTACTTTACATTTTACCTACATTTAGTCTGTTTATTTGAATCTCAGCAAATTAAAAACCATTTAAGTTTCATATTTTAATCAAAAGATAACGAGTTTACCATGAAAATTTTTTGATATAAAATTAATATGCATATTCTATACAATTAAAATGTATTTTCTTTTATTTAAGTCACTAAAAAGTAATCTAGTTATTGTTCTATTTTATGTTACTTAGTTACTTTCAAAAAGTAACTTACCCTACACTAAAAATACATTGTAGAATAAAAATATAAATAAATAAAAGTATATTACATGTGATTTTTCTATTTTTTTTTCTTCAGTGATTAATGCATCAGTATCCTCCAGCCTTTTAAGACGACAAGAACCAATAACAGGATCTTTAAGAAGCTTTTGTAAGATATCTGGATGTTGTGATTCAATGAAGTATCGATTATGTTTAAGTACAAGTTTAACTTTTCCATAAGAAAGTGTACATACAGTTATAAACTCTATTATACCATCAGGTATACTTGTTTTACTCAAACGTTTCAAGTATTCAATTATGTCTTTAGTCTCTAATCCAACACTTACAGCTGCATACAATGAATAAGCAGTTAATTTATACTAAAATTAAAAATCATATTTATAATTAATGTATTAGAATTATAACCATCAAGTTTTAGATATTATACAAAATAAATAAAAATAATCAAAAATGTTTACTTCATGTAAATGAATTGGCCTACAAACTGGTTCAGCAATAGCAATCATAAAGTCATGAGCATGGCGATACACAGGAGAATAAGATTCAAGAAATATATGTCCATCAGGAGCAACCCATAATGGTCGAGATGCGTGATCTACTTTAAGGTTCATTTGTGATCTATAGTCTTTAGCTCCAAATTCATCTTCTACACTGTTTATTGTAGTTTCGGCAGTCTTTTTAGCTGCATTCGGTAAACCCTCTGAATTACAAATTAAAGAAAATATTATTTAAAAATTTAATTACAATAAGAATTAAATAATTTAAAACAAATGTTGACTAAAGACCTTCTTCATCAACAGCTAATAACACAGGATCATCCAAACCCATGGAATTTTCATCAAAATCATCCTTCTTTCGTTTTCTGCCTCTTTTTTCTAAAAAAATAAATGTTTGTTTCAAAAAATTTAGCAAAATTATTAATACATTATAAAATGTATAATAATAAAAAATACATTATACTATAACTAAATAAAGTTGATTTATAAATATATAATCATTAGCAAATAGCTTAAAAAATTATAAAATTTAAAAAGTTTTGAATAAAAATAATAGTAGGTACTCCAAATTACATTTATAATATTCATCTAATTTTAAAATTGTATTATTATTTACCAACTATAGAAATAGATGAATAACTAATAGTGGATTAAATATAATTCAAAATAATACCTTTTTGGGCGTAATTAAAATGTTAATATTTTATAAAACATTAAACAGAGCATACTCTAATAGCTTGTCTTACAGTTTTATAAAATAGCTTCATATTATATATTATGAAAGTATACAGCATATTGCATATAATACTATATCACAGAGTTGTTAAATATTTTAGTACCATCAGAAGCAGATTGGTCTAGTAAGTTAATGACAAAATCTCTTTGACCCATTAATAAATAAAAACAAACATGATTCTATATCCACAATTGAACTTAATTATCATAGTGGTATAGTTTGAGGATATCATATATTGGTATCGAGAGTACAGTAATCTATAGACCATTCTCAAATTATAGTAAACTACTATAAAAATTACCTGGATGTTCTTTTCTTGTTTTGCCCATTTTTATTTGATGCAATGGAAAAGTAAACAATGAAAAATTAGTGCATACGACGGTGTATTAGTATTATACAGACTAATATTATAGTTGTAAGTACTTCAGAAGAACCATCGATAACTCAGTTTTAGGCATTACTCATTACTCATTAGCGTAGGTAATGAAATAATAAATATTAAATATGAATAGTCACAACTTACAGCATAAACAACAATCTTAATTCAGTTTAATATGATAAAAATATTATTATCAAATTATCAAGTACGATCAACCGCGGACGGCGAACGAACCATATAATTCTATGAGCGAACCTAGGTTACCATTCATTATATTATTATCCGCGCGGTGAACACAAAATGTGATAAGGATTGTGATATTAAAAAAAATAAAGTACCAACCTCTAAAAACTTAAAACGGGTTTCACAAGAATTTTTTGTTTTTGTACCACTCTGTATTAAATACATAAAATAATTTATGTAATCGATCACCGACCGTCTTTAAATCAATTCTGTACCATACGAAAAGGGATTGGGAGCAGTTCAGTTCACTTATAAGAATAATTATTGCTGATAAACAAAATCGAAGTGGCCAAATTAGTTTATTAACTTACTGGCGTATTATTTAACGTTTCTTTATCCATTTTCGAAAAAAAGGCGCGTAATTAAATTTGATTATTATAGACATTAGATAATCGAATATTCGAACACAAGAGAGAATACCGCCGTGTAAAACATTTTGAAATATCCACGAGTTCACGAATCAATACATTGTTTGATCAATTTGTGATATTGCAGGTAATCAGGTAAGAGACAGTAATACCCATATGGCACATACCTACCCATATATATTGGACCTATATACCCATATAAGATGTAACAAATGTATGTTATTTTATAAGATTAAAATTTAGTAACGAGTGCAATATAGGTAGTAGGTACTCCAATGATCTCATCCATTTTTTGATTGTATCGTCATTTATTGTATAGCCGCTTGACATTTTTAATTGTCACGAGTGTAGTTCGCTTTGGTCATCCATACCGGCCGTTCGTACGCGCCGTTTGTTCGACTCTTACCCACGCCAAAAGATGTTAAATAAAAACATTGGAAACGGACGGCAATAGCCAATAGGTCTTGCCAGCCTCCATCAATAGTAAAAATTAAAAACTTTATTTTTTATTATTAGTATTATAATATGTAATATATACCTAGCTTATACCATATTATATGAACTTATATAAATATTAAATATACGTAACTCAAAACTATTTAATAACATCTTTCTGTAAATACTGTAAAACAGTGAAAATAGATTCATAGTGCATAAATAGATAATACCTACCTATTTAAAAATAAATCAAAAATATTATTGCATATGTATAGTAAAACGCATAATAATATCAAACACGTAAAAGTATAAGTTCCCACGAATAATACTTTTAAATTATGAAAAAATCATTAACACATCGTTATTTATCATTTAAATAAGTATAGTTTCGTCCAAATTGGAACTTAAAATGTCTATAAAAAATAATTGTCTTTATACATTTTTTAGATTTAATAATTTCAATTTGTCAGTATGAACTGCTTATGAAGAATCTTGTATTAAACTTTTAAAACTTATAATAGAATATTAGATATCTACTTAAAGAAAAGTTTTTATAAATTTTTAACTCCAAAATAGGAGGTACCTATGTATTTTTTGAAATGTTGACGAATATTGTCAAAATTCTAATTTCAAAAGTATATATATAATACATATATAAAAAATTGCAGTGTCGTAGCCAAGGGGG
>VUJU01000504.1:0-81699 GCA_009835225.1 Aphis craccivora
TGACTTTTTTTGAGCTATTTATAAACAACTGAAATTTTCAATTTTTCTGAAAATTGTTTTTTTATGTGTCGATAAAATCTTTTTGGCCCTATCAAAATACTTGAAAACTTAATGCGAAATTCCTCATAAGTTATTCTTATATTGATTAAAAAATTATAAGAATATATAGGCACAATTTTTTTTTATTAGCATTTGAAGTTCAAATATTGAAAAAAATTCGTCAAAACCATAAACATTTGCAAATTGTTTTGTAGGTATAATTCATAAAAATATTTTTGTATAAGTATCTAAGAGTTGAAAATTTAATACAAGGTTTAACTTACAATAATTATAAAATAACTTAAATTTTGACGTATTCAGGCCATTAAAACATAAACCACCTTTTTCACTAACCACTGAAAATTATATCCTAGGCTGACAAATCATCTCTTCAAATCAATCGTTTTTCGTATACAATGATAATTATCATTGGATTCAAATTTAACCCTCCTACAATATAATATAGTGATCCACACGGCACCTAATGTACAGCAGAGCGGTACCCACGTGCCCGCTTTTTTTTTTTTTAATTTGTGTTCCAATATACATTATTTATCCATAATTTAATATTGATCAATTATTTAAAAAAATAAAAATAATAAAAAATAAAACTAATCAATTATATATAAAACAGTAATAACAGTATTATCGTTTTGATATTATTTGTAAAATCGTACAATTTTGTTTCATTATTAAGTAATTAATTAATCACATGATATGATTTATATCAGATTAATTTTAAATGCATCATGTCAATACAGATGTCAAAATGTTGGGACTTGCAAAAAAGGTTGGGGCCTGGGATACAATTGTATCCCAGCATCCATTGTCGGTTACCTAATGTTTATAGTAGGTAGTATGAATAATTGCCAATTTTTTTTTTTAATACGATTATGTCATAATATGACTATTGATCAAATTAGTAATTTTTATTATACAATTGTTTATTGATTTTTATTGTATGAGTATGACGCTGTATTGTAAATAAAAACATAACTATACCAAAATGTATTCAATCGTTTTTGCTTTCAATTAAATAGCTGATAAATTAAATCTAATAATTTTCTCATTAAATCGTGTTAATATAATTGTATTTATCTAAGTATTACAAAAATATTTTTCTTAACTATTTTTCATAAACTACTACTATATAAACCAATTTATTTTATAATTATTCAATAATGATTTCCACATATATATTTTTTTTTTAAATAAATAAAAAAAGACATCGATCTATCATATACCTATATTATTATGTATGATCTTTATAGGGTTGTAATTTGTCGATAAATTAGAATTTTATTTGAAATGTTCAGATGTAAAACTTAATGAGTAGATTTTATTAAAATAAAAATTATTTGTTTTGGAATTTGATAATTTTTTTTTAAATAGGTACATATATTGAAGGTTTAATTTCATTATAACTTGTTATTATTATTATTATTATTATTAAATTCTGGTTTTCAATAAATTTAGATATTTTACATGTTTAATAGTACAAAAATCAAAAAGTTATAATTATTGAAAAATTATTATTATCCAAATTAAGTACTCTTACAAAAAAATATACATGTAAGTACTTACAAATACGTATAGCTGTAACGTACATATAACATGTATTATATGGCAGAAAAGGATACAATTACAGTACGCATCAGCAGTTGGATATACGTATCTACTATATTGCACGCACAACTCATAGCAAAAAAGTACATTGCTCAATGCTCATTGTTATTATACTTTTGAAAGCAATACCCCATAACTATCACAATCATGAAACTATTTCAATCTTAGTTTCCTTTAGAGGGTAGGTAGTAAAAATGATGAATATTATGTGATAATAGAGTCGTAGTCAATACATAATTTTTGGCGCATATAAAAATGAAATAATAATTTTTAAGTTAAACACTCATTTCCTCAAAAAGTTGTTATGTTTTTGAAATTTTTTTTCCGATAATATTGGGTCAGTATTTATTACAACATTATAACATTTAAACTTACTTTATTGAATTTAAATTTATAATTTTATACTTTAAACAAAATATTATTCTGAGGATTTTTTAATAAATAAGATTTAATTAATTTTAACTCAGTCAAAAGTTTTAGTACTTAAAGTTTATATAGACGAAGTGGTATGGTAAAGAAGTACTCTATAAAAATCTGGTTTACTATTATGTTCATTTCAATTAAATACATATAACTAATTAAATAACCATTTTAAGTTTGAAATTATACATTGAAATTCTCAGGAAAATATTATACTCAGAATATGAATTTAAAACATAGAACCAAAATTTTTTTTTTTTTTAGAGACACTTAAGTTCAAATTTAGATGAATTTGGATTATTTACAAACCATGAATAATCATTTTTTTTTTTGTAAATCAAAAGTATTATTGTGACTTAAAACTGTTACATGTATTTTTATTTATTATATGTTACGATATTTTCAAATTATTTGAATTCATTTTAGCTTATTAATACCGAATAACGAGTACGGTGTAATCGTAAAATAAATTACTATAGTAGCAAGTTAATATTATAAAATATATTTAGTAGTTAGTAATATAGACTGACAAGTTCTATAGTTAAAATCTTTTTCAAATGTAATGAGTATACCTATTAAACTGTACTGCAGAAGATTGAACAATTAACCTGTTTTATATTTAGTTTTATGATAGTAAAATTTCTAAGAAACATCATTTCTTTTCTTACTAGATTTTTTAAAGATTTATTTATATTTTTAATTTTGAAGTTATGAATAATATAATGGTAATAATTGAATATTGTTGTCTTGACTTTTTTTTTTTTAATTTTCTTTGATAATTTTTAGGTATATTTTTATATTTTAGTTCATAAATAATATAAACTTGTAATGTTAAGAACAAAAAAAAAATTAATGAAGTAATATAATTTACATAACATAGTTGAATGAATAATTTTTTTTGAAAATAATATAAAATTGTAATCATAAATATTTATTCAGTCTAACCAGAATTTCAACAGCTGATAGAAGTATTACAATGCAAAATTCAAATCATAAAATAAATCGTATAATTTATCGAAATTACTGCTGAATATTGTTTAATCGAAAATTCAAACCAATTTCAGTTTTTTATTTTTTTTAATACATATTTCATATGCTTTTTATTTTTTATTCGTATAAATGTATTACGAGTTATATATTTATTATAAAATTAATTGTAAAATGTAGTAAATTTTATGGCGAAGTCCTTTCACTTGCATCTTCATCCCAGATTGAAATTATTTTCGTTTAAATAGGTATTATTTTTATCATGATGTCACAACTTTATTGATATTATAGTGGTAAGCATTATAATGAATTAGTAATTAGTAATATAATTATGACAATAAAATAAAACATTTTATTCAACAAATTGCATTTTTTTATTTAAAATAATATTATAATATATTTCATATATTTTTATTAAACAGTATGTTAGTATGTGTGTTCATATATTGTATGTTGTATATGAATTACAGTTATTTTTCCATATATGTATATATATTTTTTTAAAATAGAAATATTAAATATTTTATAAAATAAATTCTCAGGAAGAACGGACAGTTATTTATAACTTGCTTTAGTAGATACCTTATATTAACTAGTTTGAAAGATTCGTACGATTTAACTCTGTATTTACTCCTTAGTGTAATGTAATTTAGTGGCTCAAGTATATTTTCAGCAGTTCATCTCCATACAGATTTACTGATTGATGAAAACTATAAAGATAAGTATATAATATATATATATATATACAATTCTCATGAAGTTTTTTGAAATAATTTTACTTATGCTATAATACTTTATAGTTTGAAACACATTGTGATGTTTAAAATATGTCAATTCCAACTCATATACATATACTCAAATAATACACCTAAATATCTATCTTTTGTTAGGTATTCTATACACTTTGGAATGGTTTGGATTTTTAGTATCATTATTCACAGTACAGTATATATAGTTATAAATTGTTGAATCTCGAAATGGAAATTGTGTATTATTATACAAAAAAAAAAGCCATAAAGATTGTTTTATCATAATTTATTGATGTTTTTTGGATTTCATTTTTGTATAAATTGGTTTAATTTAAAAGATGCTTTTATATATATTGATTTCCGTATTTATACGAAAACCATAAACATGTATCAGCTACATAAAATAACTATTGAACCATCCATTTCAAAATCACATAAATTAAAACTATTTAATAAACAAAATTGGCCCAAGTGCGCGGTGGAGTTGCCACAATTTATTTGATATTTATTACCTACAGTTTTGTTTAAAATTACTATGTAAAATATCAAGAAAAAAAAAACTTCTACTTCATATACCCTATCTATTGAAATGTTTTTAAATTATTAAGAATATCCATTTCAACAGGGATCTGTGATAGTGATTGTGTTCATTGATTTATCGATGTTTTACATCAAAATAATATATGAAATATGAGGGGATAAAAAATACCACATACAGAATAAATATTGTGTATAAAATATAAATGTATATTAAATGTATTACCTAACTTATTGATAAGGTGAAATAACAACAGAAAATAGTTATAAAATTAAATTAAAAAAATAAAATGTACTGTAGGTAGCTCTTATAGATTCATAATAAATACAAATTTCATTTTGGTTTGTATTCCATATCAACCACAAAATATATTCATCAAAAAATCATATTTTCTCAAATTGAAATCAATATCGAGATAAACATATTCATAATATCTTTCAATCATTGTGATTTTAATTAACATTTATTACTTTATACCTAATAAATTTCAAACTCTGATAAAATAGTTTTGATGTAATAAAGACACATTTTTAAAATGTTATATATTAATATATAGGGCATAATAGTCGTGTAAATAAACTAATTTTGCTAAAATTTGTTTAGTTTTTACTTCAATTTATATTTTTTTAATTATGAAAAAAATCGAAAACATTAAATTTAAAACATTTTTTTATACATATTATTAGGTATTATATCACACTTACTTGTAAATATGTACCTACCTACTAAATTATTAACCATAGACATATTTGAAAAAATTTTTTCGTCAAATATTGGATGATTTTAATAAATTTATGGTCTATATGTATTGAACAACATAGATATTCTTTTTTTTTTGACGAATATGTTTAAATATGTTTATATGTTTCATTGTAGATGGTTCAAATTTTTTGTGTAACATTGTCACATATAAATTAAAATAGATATTCATTTTTGATTTTTATAATAGTTTCTTTATACTATTTTTTAATAAAAATTAATTTTATTTGAATTTTACAGTAGTATAATATACTATAAAATCCCAAGGTGAACAACGATAGGAAAGTAACTTTTGGGCTCAGGTGTATTCTGTTCGGCTTTTTTAGCAATGAGCTCTTAAGGGTTTTCATAATAATTGTTTTCTTTATTGAATTATTATCACATAAATCATCGTTATTTCTACGTTTTATATATAATGAAAATATGCTAAAAGTTTAATATTTCTTCACTCTTAATAATTGATAAGTTTTATTATAATTTTAAAGTACATTTTTACATAAGATAACAATGTATACTATTATAAGGAAGTTATATTTTGTTTTATATGACAAATATTATGATAAGTTATAGTAAGTTTTTATATTTCACAAAGTGAAAAACCAAACTAATGTTTATAATAATTATTATACATAGTTGTGTACTGTGTACTGTGTATAGTATATTTAACATTTATGTTTTAGTAATTTTCAGTAAATTGTAATGCCAATAGTCGTAATTTAATAAAACATTTTAAATACAATTTTTGAAAAATTCGTATGGTTAAAAATTTAACAATTGATTTCAAACAATATAATATTACATTTAGATTTATAAATAAAAATTTCCCAGTAATATTTTTTTAAACAATCACGATTATGCCAATATTCACTGAAAATTAAATTTATTATAATATTGTTGATAAATTAATCGATGTGTATTACTGATATATTAATAATAGTGATAGTGCTAACAAACGCAATATTGGTTAATAATTTCAATACTACTAATTTCTACCTTTATAGATAACCGAAATAGAATTTAAATTAAACAGGTATGTATATACGCGGTTATGTAAAAAGTTTTAACCAATGAAACAACTGAAAGATGAATATGCGCATTTTAGTATTTTACTCACAATCACGCGGGACATTCAACTGTTATTGTGAAATAGTCATTCACGAACTCCGTAGTCTCAGGTAAGTACATTTTAACATATACATATTTTAGAAGTTAAATTCTGATGAATGCTTATTTCGCTCAATACCTATCTATCCATAATTTAATTTCTATATTTTATTTGAACGATAAATTTGTTTGACTTAGTTAAATATTTTATATTGTTTTGAGTTGCGTACTAGCATCATATTTATCGTGTTTTATATTTTTTTGGTAGAAATTTTCACGTTGTATCAACATTAAAAAATAAGGATTTTGATTCAATAAATAACATTGATATATTATTTTTCTTTTTAACTATTTGAATACCACTATTAGTGTTTAGTCAGGTAAATAGAAGTTAAATTATTGTTTGCTTAAGTTAATACTGAGATACAGAAAACAATGAAAATAATTTTGATTCAACGATTTTATTATATTTTTTAGGAATAAAAATAATGTTATTTATTTAATACGAGATAAATATAATTTAAATATTTCACAATTTATTAAATTATTTACTCAGTTAATTTTTAATTTGTTTCTCAAAAACAATATAGTAGTTAAGTTTATAGTATTCATTACATTGACTTTATTATAAATTCATGGTGAACTTAATGTTTATAATTAAAGAAAATTTTTTTCTTTCTTATTTTTTAATAGTTACTTTTTTATAAATACATATCAGGTTGAAAAATTAAATATATAAAATAAAATATGATTTAAATTTTGATTATTCTATGATTATTGTATAATAAATTTATTACTTATCAATTTTTTTTAGAAACACAATTATATAATTACCATTTTAAGTAATTTTAAAATATCGTTTTGCATATCAATAGTTGCTTAAAAATAATTTTTGATTAAATTATTTTAGTTTTATCGATTTAAAATTGTAGTAAGTACCTTACATTGCTTACTTTTTTTTTTATATATTTCTATTTAAAATAAAACTGATTTTATAATAATATTATTTAGTTTTTTTTATTTACAAAATACATTTAACAGTTAAAATTTTGATAGTTTGATTCTTATTATAAATATACCATAAATATACTGGGTAATTTTTTTTGTCAAACTACGTTTATTGTTTAAAAATCTGTTAATGTTTTGAAAAAAAAAAATGGTACTAATATTTTATTAGTTACAAGTATTTAAAGTTTTGATAAGCAGAGTAGTAGACCAGCATTTTGAGTGAAATTCCTGTACCTCTTCACACTGTCACCTAAACATTCAATACTTATTACTTATAAATTACTCGCCCGAATTTCGATAATTATGTACCAAAATACTCCAAAAAATATTTTACTTCAAAATATGAAATTAAAAATGTATCTAATAATTCAAAATAGTAAAAAAACAATATTTCCAAAAAATAATAATAGTTTTAAAAATATCGAAATATTGATAAACTATATATTATACATAATATTTATATTATTGAAGTTGAAATATTGGTCATTAAAACCAATAGTTGATTTTACAACTACCTACTTAATTCAGACAAAAGTTACGAAAAATATATGGTGTACACGTTTCTTAAAGATTTGCTAACTCATCATTAAACACAAAAAATACCATGAGTAGACAAAGATTGTATAAAATCAACAAAGGTATATAAATCCACTACAAGAGCACTCGAAAAAGTTCAATAGGAAAAAAGAAAGTCAGGTACTCCTTACTCCTTGCTTAACCCTCGAGTACATTGGTATCATGAATTTTGATTAAAAAAAGTTACCAAATTACAATATACAAGTTTATATACAGATTACGGTCTTGGATTTGCTATAAATTTAACATTTATTTGAATTGAATTGTAGGTACAATATAACAATACATATATATGTATGTATAATACATATAATAATAATATGTATACAATTTAATATATTATATGGCATAATATATATGTGTATAAATTCTTCAAACTTTTTGAAGATTTAATAATACTAACTAATATCACAGTATAAAAAACTCTGTTATTTGTTATCTATGTGTATTATAGGAATTATAATTAAATATTATTATGAATCAAATCTTATCTATATGAATAATTGATTGAAGTTATTTTATTTATTTTTTAACATGGTAGATAAAAATATTTACACATACCTATTAGGTAGTTTGTTTTATTATTATATTTGTGATATTAAAAGTTTCCTGTTATAGTATTAAAGTCTGTTATTGTAGTTTTTTTTGTAAAAAAAACAACACTATTATCATACTAAATTTGAAGTAGACATAGTTATATTTGTATTTCGAAGTCAGTTGACACTCAACACTATTTCTGTCTTAACAATAGTAGTCTGTTATCATAGGTGCAAAGTTCATATGGAATGACATTACATAAACCAATTTATAGTTTTTTTTTTTTCAAAATAAATAGGTAGCTACCTGTCGAACTTGCTGATATTTCAATAGGACTTAACCACGTGTTAGATCATAACGTTTATATGTCCAAACATAATATTATACCACGTGTCGTATACCTATAAAATAGATATTTATGTATATAACATAATATGTATATAAAGCGTTTGAGGTTGAAAAATATATGTAAATATTTTTCGTATATTTTATTTGTAAATCCTAACAGTAATTTATTGAATTTTTAGTATCGTCTATACATCTTAAATAGTGTTCTTTAAAAAATAATATTTTAAAGGTTTTATGTATTGACTATGAGTATTTATGTTTACTATTTTTGAAAATATTTACGATTAATGTATAAATTAGAAATAACAGCACTCAATCAAAACGAAAGCCGCAGTAGTACTTGCTATTAAAATGCCTATACAAGACGCCGTTTGAATTTTTAAAATAATTAATAACACATACCTAATAATAATTTTTTATATTTTATACAATATTATTTTTGTAAGGAATTTCTTGATGTATCAATAATGCATTTATTATTTATTAAATTTTTTAACCTTTTTTTTTTTTTGATCATTAGAGAATTCTTTTAATTGTATATACAATTCGGATAATACTTGGTTTTTTATTACAGATTAAAATAAATTTGCGATTATTAAAAAATGAATAGGATGACAACTAATATTCTAACTTCATGTGATTCTAATTCATCGTATAATTTAATTACTTCCAATGGTAAGTATTATAAAGTTCAATGTACTTTAAAATAATAAAACTATTCGTTAACAAAATGTGTTATTGCTTAATTTATAACTATTTACGAATATAAACACGAATTAAGAGGCGTTAATAACTAATGTTTAAATTTTGGGATACATATTATAATTTATCAGCCACTGGTTCAGTAGCTTATTATTTCAACATTCTTATGTATTATTTCATATAATTTAATAATTGGTATTTATTATTATATTGATTTAAAGTTTTAACATTGTCTATATAAAAATTATTTATTATATTATTTAATTAAATCGGGTAATTTTTTTTTTTTAAATTTTGGTATAGTATTTGTTTAGTATCGAGTACTTATCATCTTAAATTTTGTTTCAGATAAATTCTGTAATTGGTTCTATGATGAGAAAACTTGTTGGCCCATTGCGAAAGCCAATACCAATGTATCCCAACCATGTCCAAAAGAACAAGGCTTTGACAAAATGAGTACCTACTTATTAATATTATATTAATTTTTGAATTTTAAGTATATAAAATATTTGCTTTATATGTCAGAATTAATTATCAGTTTTAGTTCTAAATTAGTATCTACATTTAATAGTAATAAAAATATTAAAATTATTTAATGAGGTATCTATTTAATTTTGTTTGGATATTTTATACGATTTGGTTAAAATTTTTATTTAAATAATGTTTTAATAAATTGTCAGATAATATATTGTGTTGATAACTATTTTATATTATTTTAGAGATGGCTTACAAATATTGTACAGAAGACGGAAATTGGGAAAATGTAACAAATTTGTTTGGATCAACTGATTATAGTAGCTGTTATACTCCAGAACTAACAGAAATGCTAGAAAAACTTGGATCAGACTATGATACAAAAGTAGAATCAGATAATTTACTGTTAATATTAGTTATTTATCAGTTATTTCAAGTTGATTTTGTTTTTTAAAGCGAAAACTCAATATTGCTATTAACACTGGAGTAATTGAAGTAGTTGGATGTCTAGTATCTATCATTTCATTGATCATATCATTATGTATTTTCATCAGGCATAAGTAAGTATATATAAGTTGCTTCTAGAATATACCATATTTATTGTACTTAGTGTAGTTTGAAATTATATTGTATATTGTAACTAGCTGATTTGGCACAGCATTGTCCATGATAAATTAAACACCGGTGGATTTAACCATTCTTAAATTTCGTTAAATGTAAACTGCTCAGATTTTTAATAAGATTATAAGATAAGATAAATTAATCTTCACTAAGTATAAAATATTTACGAATATTAAATTATATCTAATATTAAGATTAGTTATTATTAACTATGTTTTTAACTTTGTAACCAATGTAATAATATTATATGAATAAAAAATTTAAAGATTTTCGTGAGTAAACTATGTTTAATATTTGTATGTTGAAGAGTAAAATGTAAGTAATAAAAAGTAGCAGTGGACATGAAATCCGAATATGACCATTACTAATAAAAAGTAGTTTATAACACTACGAATCTTACTTAATCTACATTTTCATGAAAATAAGTCAAAAATATTTGGGTAATTATCATCCGTTTTATGCATATAATTGTACATAAATTCTACATGTTGTTAACTGTGACAAATTAAATAATGCAAGTAAATTTACCTGTTTAAATCGATTCATAGCATATATTATAGTATATATTCATATAGATAAATTAATCAAGGTTCGTTTAACGTTATTTTTCAAAATCACTTTAATTACGAAATACAATAATGCACGCTCTCACCAATCTATATTGCTAATGCAAAAGTGGTATGTTTGTTTTTCAAGTATACGATTATAATATTATTTGAAAATATGTTATATTAAACCATTAACCACTCTATGGTCTATGCCTATTTTTTTTTTTTGGAGTTTAAATCAAATTCTAAGAAGTGCAACCAATTATTCAAGTATCTGCCATAATGAGGGATTAGGAACCTGAGGTTCCAGACGTCTGGGAGTAACTCCTACATACTACAATAGCATACCATTAAACCTAACCTATATAAACCAAAGTTGATTATAAATTGTAATAACGTACAAATTTGACACTATTTACTTCGCAACAAGTTTCATGTTTTCAATTCGTTAAAAACACGGTCGAGTTACTGTAAAGTAATAAGCGAGTGTACAAAATATGTATGTATATTATACATTTGTCACATGTATGTGTGCTCGTATATCTATTCAGATTTTAAACACATTTTGGCTAACTAAATTTAAAGAAAGGATCTAAGGCACTTAACAATAATAATACTTATTTATCCATAGGTGTAGTGTTAAAATTTATCTTCAAATACTCTACCAACGTTGCTTGGTTTTTATAATGATGTACCTACATAGTTTTAATAATGTTTTTCTTTTTCATGATTTTTTTTAAACATTAAAATTGCCCAGTTTTGAGTAAAATAATACATAATACAAATCATGTTATTTATTTACTAACGTATTAAGGTAGTACTTAAACTTTTTGAACTTTTCAACTGTTCCAAAATGTGTTAATCAAAAAAACGCATTAAAACAAACAAAAAAAAAAAACAATCATTGTAAAACTAATAATAGGTTTTTAACTTGCACTCCAATCTCAATGTTGTAAACTTCGAATATCCACAGAGCAATATGGTGTAATGGTGTTAGGTTTCTACATGTATATTATATTTTGAAAATTTTTATATATTTTTAAATAATATCAAATATTGCTATTAATTATAATTTATTTATAATTATATACCAATAAATCACGATAATGCAGGTGGTCTTAATTACGCGAATAATAATAATTAATAACTCATTATTATTTTAAATAAATAATTAATTAAGTATTCAATTTTTTATATTAATAAGGATTTTGCTTTTTATGATTCTATATTTTAATACTTGTATAGATGTATTACAATGATGCGTCTCTAAGAATATTCCCTTAATCCGGAAGTTTCTTTAAAAAAAAAAAAAAAATAAATAAATATACATGTACGAGTTGAGCAGTATTAGAGAAACAATAATTTATTACTGTATTTTATTACGCATCAATTGGCTAATATTTTGTATCAACTAACATATTAATAAGCAATATATTAGATGATAATATTGATTATAGAACTATAGAAGTAACGTGTTTCGTTATTTTGTTTATCATATTTAAAAATATGTGTTCATTGTTCAGATTTCACAGACTTATAAACATTTTTTAACGACATTTGCTACATAAATTGGCAATAAAAAAAATAGTGTTATTTATTTCACTGAGAAAAAAAAATGGAAAAAAATATATTTCAGTTTATACTTTACAATTTGCAATATTCTTTTTAAAATGACACAAAATGATCATACATTTAATTAAAAATGGAAAGTTGAAATGTATGAAGAATATTTAAAAAAATTGAAATGTTCTTGATAAATTCACAGTATTGTTATAATTTTTGAAAATTTCGCCAGGAATATTTCTCAGGAATTTGCATTTCATTAGTTGTATATATGTATATACTTTATTGGTATATTGTACATGTTTAATTATATAAGTACTAAAAATACAAAAATATCAATTTTTATTTTATTACAGGGGTTTATTAGAACAGAGGTTCAAGATACACATGAATTTATTTGTTGCTTTGTCACTACAAATGTTCATCAAACTAATTTTAAATATTGATAAACTGGATTTATTCAAAACAAAAAAATATCATTCGAATGTTACTTGTCTAGTGGACTGTAACAACCAGATTCGTTTAGTGAAAGATGACGACAATTGGTTTTTTGGAATTATGTATACAGTAAGTATAAATATATTGATTATTGATTCTTATTAAAATTATTTTATTGGCGTCTTTTTTTTTTTGTTTTAGCCAATAATTTGTGAGGGTAGTCAAGTCATACTGGAATGGTCAAAAACTGCTAGTTTTATGTGGATGTACAACGAAGGAGTATATCTATATAGAATTATAAAATCTAGAGTCTTAAGAATAAATTCAATAAACTTTCGTATGTATCTATTTGGTTGGGGTTTACCAGCTTTGATGACGTCTGTATGGTTATTGGTAACAATGGTTTATTACAAAAAATCGTCTAGTGTCTGTTGGTGGGGTTACAGTTTATTACCCTTTTTTTGGATCCTCGAAGGACCCCGTATGATAATTATCGTAGTAAGTATAGATTTAATGAGCTATTAGTGGCTAATTATTCAATATTCATTAATAATTTGATAAAATTAATTTTATTTTACATTCTATAATATTAGGTAAATTTCATAATATTAATCATTGTATTGAGAGAACTGTTGAAGAAAATTAAATCAAAATTATCACCGTCCAATGAGTTGGATATCATAAGGTATTAATATATTTTTACACTTTACATTTTAGTATAAGGCGGTAGTCAGACAAATGATCAGTTTCTAAATGTTCAAAATATTTTTCACAGGTTTTTATAAATACGTAATTATGTAATTAAATTATTTTTTTAATTAATTATTTAGATTACCTACTAATACAGTACAACGAGAAACCTTTTTAATTAAGTTAATATTATTTTTATTTTTTTAGTTATCTAATCAAAACATAAAACAATCAATTGAATATTTTTACAAGTTTCAATTTATATTATTATATTCAACAGTTTTAATTACTGATTAATGGGTGGATTTTTAATAAAGAAATTATGTATTTTATAATACCTACATCATTTTACGATACCTAGTTTAAACATTTAACTTTTTGATGAAATGTAGAATCATAAAATTTTGGATAAATATTTAATATATATATACAAGTAATTAAATTTTTCAAAAAATAATAAAAAGAATTTGTAATTAGCACTTTTAAATTAAATTAATTATTAAATAACTTACATCATATTGTTTTAAAAGAAGGTATATAGTTCTTCGAGAAATGTTTTTTCTTTCAGAAATAACTATTGATTGGTTTTAAGTAGGTTGTTTTACTATTGAATGAAGTTTAATTAACCTAATTTATAATTAATATTTTACAATATTTTTAATAATTTAAGTTGATAGCAGATAACCATCATCATGTAAATAGAATACTTAATGTTACTACATACTTTAATAATTTAATATTATATTAAGCAAATTATTCCAAGTGTAATTTTAAAGACAAAATAATGAGAATATTTATAAACGAAATCTTATTTTAAGACTTTTTTTATCTTCTATATAAGTATTAATACTGATTTTGTTTTGTATCATAGAAAAGTATCCAAAGCAGCCATAGCTCTTGTCCCTTTACTTGGGATCACAAACTTTATATTAGTTATATTACCTGAACCACATTCGAAAAGTCCTGAATTATTTGCTTTTTGGTCATACTCCGCACATATATTACACTCATTCCAGGGCTTAATGGTGTCGATATTATATTGCTTTATGAATAAAGAAGTAAGTATTTTAAAATACAAGAAAAATAATAGCTACCTAACCAGGTTAAATGTAAGCAATGTTGTGGTAATAGTTTTTTTATTTACTTCAATCACAACATATGAAATTCATAATTAAAATATTTTTTAAATGTATTTAAGTACAAATAAACAAATTATCAATTTAATTATTAAAATTAAAAAAAAAAATACATTATGTTGTGTTGTAATGTGTAATGTAGAAAATCATTTAAATTTGTATTTGTTTAGTGTAAACTGTATCGGAATACCTGCAGTGAATATAAGTACAAATGGGTACAATATTTATAAACTTTAAACTATAGTCATATAAATTGTCAAGTTATATTTTAAGGGTTTCAGAAACAGGCTATTTATTCAGGGAAAAATTAAGTAAATTTCTAATTCTATTTTTTGATTGTCATTTGGAAGAAATAAACTCAAACCATTTAAATATTCAATAATAAAATATGTAAAATAGCTTATCTTTTAATAATTTTTTTACTGAATTTAAAGAAAGAAAACTTTTTTCAGGTTATTTTGGATTTTGATATTTGAAGTAATTTTAAATAACATCAGACAAATAAATTTCAAAATATTCAAAAATTAGAAGCGTAGGTAATAGATAAGAACTCTTTATAATACATTTAATATTATTCAGTAATCGTTAGCTATAATAGTATTCATCATACACACAAATGATTTCGAAAGTATGATAAAGGAAATTTGGAAAAATATGGTAGACCCTATACTATTCTGGTTACGTTATTTTAATACATAATTAAAGCAATATTAAAACAATATAAATCCTGATAGATGTATCTTCATGTTTTTATATGACTATAAGTACATAATAATGTAGGTACTAACTACTACCGAGTATTATTAATATATACATAAAAATATCATTTTTATTATCGTTAATAGATTTATTTATTTTTGTGAATATAATACAAAATACTGTTGATTGATTACCTATTAATTAAATCATGATCATTGTTACAGATTAAAAAGTCGTTTGATAAACGAATGATGCTCCAAAAATCACGACGAAATTTCGAAATGGAAATGACATAATTTATTTAAAACTTAGAATATTACGATCTTGTTTTATAAATATAATTTTTTTTTTTATGAATAACAATATTATATACTTGGTTTCTGGTATTTAACTAACTGTTATGTGCACTATAAAAATATACTATAAAAATATGGTTTATGATATTTTAAGATAGGTATTTAAAAGTAAAATAATTGCTTAAGCTAGGTATATGGGTTGTATACAATATATGGTTTTTACGTTATTTCAATAATAAAAGTATTTTTAAAGAACATAATCAATTGTAATATAATATTACAATATTATTAATATTGTACTAAAATCAAGTATTATAAAAAAAATATATATAACGAAAAAGCGTAATTTACTTTTTATCATAATTATACAAAATCAAATTGATGAAGTGATTAACTTTTGAAAATCATTGAGTACCTATAGAAAATTCAATACATTTTTAATATGCAATGACAATGTTTCTTTATATTTAATGAATGTATTGATTTTATATTGATGTTTTTTTTTTATATCTGTCATTGACTTTTGGGATAGTAAAATGCTTTGATTTTTAATAATGGGATTGGTTTTAGTACTAAATTGGATTTAGTTGGTGCTTTAGAAATTTAAAAATCAAAAAATTTCTAGTACCTTTTTTAGAATTCATCAAGAACAAAAATAAAAATAATTAAAGAATATATTTTATTGGAAAAGACCGATTTTCGAAAAAAATCAATTTTGTTTTTTTTTTTTTTTTATATAACTTAAAAACAAGTTACCTTAGATATTTTTTATTTCAACAAAATATTTGTAAAATCGTTTTATAATTGCGATAGTATTTTTTCAAATATAATAACTATTTTCTAGCTATTTTATAAGTATGAGAATTTTTCAATTTTTTTTTTTTTTAATTATTTTATTAAATTATTCTTCGAGTAGAAATGGTTGCAAAATTAAAATAATTCTCTTCATAAGTTGTTAATTTCTAAATTAAAATATTAAAAGTCACATTTTTTTTCATAAGTATTTGAAGTTAGAATTTTGATGAAATTCATAAAATTCGCAACAATTAGCAAATTATATTGTAGTTGGAAATCAATAAACATGTTTATTTTTATCAAAGTTTGAAATATTAATACAAGGTTATTTATACGTGTCTCAACCTATATAATAAAATAAAAAATTCTACCGAAGAGCCAAATTAATTTTTTATGAACCTTTTAAGTTCTAATTTACGACATTGGATATTCACTTTTAAAATAATTATTTCAACTTGTTTCTACTATATTTACTGGCAATAATGCCTAACTAAATCGTTTTAGGCATGGCAATGAACAGTAATTATTAAACCCACCTACCCAAATAGGGTAATAAATTTAGTTTTTCAGGCCCTTCAACCACCAATTTTTTAAGCTACATAGTATCTTTTTAACAAACTATATTGTTTATTGTATAATATTTACCTTTTAACATAATTTATTATGTTAAAACATTGCATTTAAAATTTTAATATTATATATTATATTATTATAATAGATATTATGATTTTTAATTAACATAGAGCTTTATATTATATCTAATCATTTGAAATAATGTTTGATATTGACATAGAAACTGATTGTGTTTTTAACTACATCATACCATAAGTACTAATAAGAAATATTATATTTTTTTAATATTCTTATAAGTAAGTATATGTATATACTATACACATATACTTTAATTAGCATAATATATATTTATTTTTTAATACTGTACTGTATAATAAAAAAAAATAATAACCACATAAATGCAAATTTCTATAAAATTTTACTAAATTAATATCATTATTGATATAAGTAAATCCAATTGTTATTCTTCCATAGTATTTCTTAACTTAATAATTTTGAGAAAGCTTATTCTGGAGGTGAACTTGATACAAGTAAAGTTTAACAAATACATTACTCATACTATATTATACTATATATACTATATTAATTTTTTCTTTCATAGATTCAAATGTCTGGTTTTTCAAATTGAAACCTATCCTACCATAAAATTACTACCTCAAAATTCTTAAGTAGGAGATAACATTTCTTGGAACGTTATGGCTTATCCACCTCTTCACCAAAACCAATTAATACACTAAGGAGTCCCCTAAGGTGCAGACACTACTTCTCTTTTATTTAACATTTTTATAACTGATTAATCCATGCTTTACACTAATATTATCAATGACTTAACTAATGAAAAAACTCTTGAATGCAATAGTGACCCAATCATCATTGATTTTTTTGCACATCCAAAAGTATCTCTCTTTTCTTTAAAAATGCCAAATGATATAAAGAGTGGGGAATAAAAATAAACGAATCTAAATTTATACACTACATCTTCACTCTTAGGATTGAAAAATATCAACCTATTAACAAAAACGAACAAACTTTGCCAACCGCGCTATACATTTGTTATCGGGTATTATTATTGATCAAAGTCTTATACCCAACCTCCACATTTATATACCTGAGAATAAACTTTAATCCTTAAATGATTGATTTCTTCTTTTTCTCGTTCTCTACCAATCTCCAGCCACATAAAATTACTGACTAAACTATTAATTTATAAATTCGTTCTTAAACCAATGTGCTCGGAATACAATTATGAGGTTCTACAATAATTTTAAAGTTAAACCGTATCTAGTTCATGTCAAATAAAACGATCATTCACTCAGAATCTAAAACTTTAGGCATAGGTAGCTTACAATTACAATTATCGTTATTTTATTTGATGAATGTATTGATTTTACAATGATGTATGTGTTTGTGTTTGGTTTTTTTTGTGTCTGTGTAGAGCATAACTAGTCAAAATAATGCTTCAATTTCAAACTATAGTGAAAGAAATTCGTAAGTAAAAATAATTTATTATGTGCGCTGGGGGAACCAGTTAGGGCTAAAAGCGAGGATCAAAAATTACATAATATAGTAGATTACCAACAACTCGGCGGCGTCCGCGAACAAAATGATATCTAGCTTGTTTCGAAATTTAAGGAGTTAGGAATTAAATTAAATTTTTTATCACACTCAGAGATGATTAAAATAAAGCTATGTGTCATTTAGGCTATACATAAAAATTATTTTCTGTTTATCTTAGTTTGTAGATAGTAATAGTAATAGTAGTATATTTGAAGAAAGAAGAAAATACATTTAGGTATGTGTAATGTGTATATAATATATATAAAAAAAGAAAATTTAACAATTTTCTGCACACCTCCTTTAAGTTAAAACTTGAGCTGGAGGCGGAGGTCTGAAATATTAGGCTTGCACCTAATAAATATAAAATAAATATAATAAATATTGTATATGCTTAAAACTTTAAAAGATAGTAAACAATTAGGAATGGTACATAAAAAAATAAGATAAACAAATAAAAATAAGTACCTAATACAACAAGTTTTAGCTACATGTAAATTAAATTAACTTAAGAATACAATGTATAAACATTGGCTGAAATTAATTTTTAAATCCATACATAACTTAGTAGCTATATTTAACGAATTTCTAAGACCAAATGACTTTTGGAATTTATACAATTTTAAATCAATATTTTTCTTAAATCTAGTACTAAAATTATGATTACTTACTAAAATAATATTTTTGTGCTTATACAATAACAAACATTTTTTAAATAATCTATCAATACAAAATAAATTAAATTCATTATAAAGATAATTTTTATTTGCACTATTTTATAATTTAAATATAAATTTATTTAATTTGTTAACTATTATTTTAAAATTATTCAGATGGATATCATAAGTGCATCCCCAAATTTCTATACCATAGGATATAATAGACTGTACAAGTGACATATTATATATTATTATTCTTAATTTTTTTTTTTTGTAAGTATATTTATCAGGTTTTGAAAAACATAAAAGAATTTACGTAATTGTTGAGTTAAATAATTTATCTGATTATTCCATTTTAATTTGGAATCAATATATAACCCTAAATATTTAATGCAGACAACTTTTTCAATAATTTTACATGAGTAATTAGGATCATTAGTCTCTAAACATAATAATGAATGATCAATTAATTTTAAATTACAGTCAATGTTAATATGTTTTATATTAAAAATAACATGTTTGGTTTTATTTAAATTAATTTCAAGTAGATTATTGTCGAACCATGTTTTAATTGCATAAAATATTCTATTTGCTTTAATATATAAATTCTCAATATGTTTTATCATGTAGTAATAATACTGTGTCATCCGCAAAAACAAATAATTTTAGCATCTATATTTAAATTAAGTAGTTCATTAATATATATTATATATAATAGAGGACCAAGTACCGCTTCTTGTAGTTGTACTCCTTGGCTTACTAATAATGGTTGACTCAAACTATCATTTATTTTCACTAATTGATATCTGCCATTAAGATGAGAACTTATTAATTTATTTGAAGTGCCATGAATGTAAGCATAATATAATTTTTTTTATGAATAGTTCATGATTTACTGTATCGAACACCTTTTTAATATCTAAGAAAATACCCATAACTTTATTGTTATCATCTAACTTTTCGTGTATATATTTATTAACATAGAAATGCGCATTAGTAGTTGATTTACCTTCTAAGAATCTAAATTAATTTTTGGAAAAATATGAATTTTCATCAAGAAATTTTATAATTCTGACTTTAATGCATTTTTTGCAGATTTCCGACAACGTAAGGGATTAGGTAATTGGTCTGTAATTACTACAGTCTTGACTATCAGCTAGTTTATACATATAGGAATTATAATACATTTCTTAAGTAATGATGGATATTTGCCTGTTGATAAAGATAGATTAAATAAAATCATTAAAGGGAGAGATAGAATCTTTGCAGTGTTTTTTAATATGTAATTTGTAATTTCAAATTCACAATACGAGGTGTGACTTTAAACTTTTAACAAGTATTTTTCAATTTCATCTCGTGTTATGGGTGCAAGAAATATAGAGTTATTTATGTGACATTTAGGATTTGAGTTTTTCCAATTTAGTTTCTCATAATTTTTTTTTAATATATTATTTTCTATATTTGTTCCAACATTGATAAAAAAAGTTATTAAATTCATTTGAAATACTAGCACTGTCACTCAAAATGCAACCATTTTGTTTAATGTTATCAATATTAATTTTAGATTCTCAGCGAAGCGATGAATGTATTGATTTTACAATGTTGTGTGTTTTTTTTTGTATCTGTGTACACGATAACGTGTCGAAATAATGTTTCAATTTCAAATTTTGGGGATCGTTTCCGATAGTAAAATGAATCTAGTTGGTGCATTGAGGAGTCATTTTTTGAAATTCCAAACAGTTTTCAATAACGCCAGGAAAAACCAAAAAAAAATTAAGGAAAAACGGGAATTTTTACGCAAAACTAGTTTTCAACCAAATCGATTTTTTTAGATGATTGTAATTCAAAAACTAATCACTGTAAATACTTAAATTTTCACCAAATTTTATGTTAGTGTTATCTATATACAGTTAAATTTTCAAAAATTTTTGACTTTTTTGAGTTATTTATAGACCATTGAAATTTTCGATTTTTTTTGAGAAATTTTTTTTTGAAGTGTCACTACGTCACTCGATTTTTATTTTTTTCACATGTATATGTCTTATGGCTGGGGTCATTCTGTTAATTTGAGCGATAACGAAAATGTTACCAGTTGAGACAATGATTGTTTATAGTAACCGGTTGTTAAAACAACCGATTGCTATAACAATGCATATACAATATACATGTACCTATGTATCTGCATGTAGTGTAGATACTCTTTGTTTTTTTTTTGTCTGAGGGGAGGAGGGGCATTGTATTTCAAGGTTACGGTATTTAGCGTGTTATTTGCATCCTATTCATATTGCATCCCTCTAAGTCATTTTTGTGAAAATGTGGAAAAGTATGCTAACACTATTACGTGTAAAAAAATTCAAAGAGTCCAAAGTATCAGATATTTAGGTTTAACTATTGATAAACACCTGAGATGAGATCTGCACATTAATTATTTACTTAAACGCTTGCGTATATCATTAAATCATTTTTATAAACTCCATTCAGGTTTACCTAAACACCTTATAAGAATAGTATATATATATATCCTTTTATCAAGCAGTTCTCCAATATGGTGTAAAGATTTGGGGTGGTGCAACTGCGAATGTAATCAAACCGCTACAGCTGCAGCAAAATAAAATAATAAGAGTATGTCTGAGTAAAAAAACATTTAGTAGGGTCAACTGTACATAACTATAAAGAGCTAAACGTTTTGCCTTTTAAATTAATTTACCAGAAATTTGCAATATTACGGGTAATTAAAAATATAAACACTTGGTTTAATTTAAAGATAGTAGAAGATAAGAGAATAAACAAAGCATATAATGCTCCTGTAGCATACACAAATACCACATATGGTCAAAGATTTCTGGACTACCTAGGTCCTACTATCTTCAACTCCATGAATAATGAATTAAAAAATATAATTTGTGTAACACCTGAGTGTGCAAAAAAATTGGTTTCTGATTGGTTATTTACTAACATGGCAAAACTTTAATACATGTACTAGGTTTACTAATTATTATGCTATCTAAAAAATAATATGATGCATGAAATTGTTAAATGTCTTCTTATAATTATTTTTATCTAGTTGTAATATTTTATCTTTACGTGTACTTGTTTCTGATAATTATTTCTTATTTTTTAATGTTAAATTTATTTTTATATGATATTATGTAATTAATTCTACCACTTTATAATTATCTTTCTCCAACACAAACGTAAGCTTACAGGAGAAAGATAAATCAATTTAATGTTTTATTTAATATGTTATCTTGTTAAATATTATTTTTCTGATTAATAATAATAATAAAAAAAATTTAAATAATTTAACGATTTTTTTTTTCACGAGTTTGTACTTAATGAGCTATCTTTGTTCTATGAGCTATCTTTTATTTCAGGCAAGGTCAGACTTTAACTTTTTGTGGTATAGATTTAAAAAATAACTGTTTCTCATATGGACAATATTGTAAGTAACATTTTCTAGAGTTGGAAGACCTGACCAATAGGTACTACAAAATAAAACTCTGAATGTGGTATACTAAAAGGTTTTGACTTAAGTTACTTTAAATATTCATAATTAAATTACATTATACAAATTATATTTATAATTATAGACTTATTAAAATCATTTGTAAATGTTACTATTATTTTTTATTTATAATTCAGCTACTACTACTATTTAGCACTTGATTAATTATAATTACCTATTGATTATACATTTTTTCTTCTTTAAAACACAATTATATCTGTGTTGATTTATGAATTTTATTAAGAAAAAATAAAAACTACACACTGATGAAGTCGGGTAATACAGTAAGTACAAAATAAAAACATAAAAATATACTTAAATAAACTGACTGATTGTTTTCGATTAGAATCATTTTTTACATGAAATAATTTATTATTGAATTCAAATATATCTCATATATTAAAGTGATTTATTTAATGATATAAAGTACATATGAATTTGACAATTATCTCATAGCAGAACGAATAACTACTTTCCCATTTATTATACCCGGCATCTTGATAGAAAATTTGTTTACTATTTTAAGCCCATTGATCCCAATGGAGTTAATTTCGGATATTAAGTGATCGTTGTATAATACTAAAAGTAATCAAACTATTTAACGTCTATATCATACACATAAAATTATATACTTTCTGTTGTTTGATTTTAACTATTTTTATATTTATTAAATTTTCGTTGAGTATATAAAGTAAAAAAAATCATCATTATTAATTAATTAATATTGATTAATATTATTTTAGAAATAATATTGCATTCGTTTCTTCTAATCAATGCGTAAAAAAATAAGTTAATGTAGACAAAATATAATGTGTTTTTTTATATACTTAATTTGTTTTAGAACTACTGGGCCCCTCATAAGAGTTTTCTCAGTGGGGCCCAGTATTCATATGTATGTGAAATAAAATAAAATAATAATATACCATATTAAGTAACTACTATAGGAATATAGATTTTAGTTTTTACAAGTTATCTATATGCTATAGCTATAGATCAATAATAAAACGTATTTTACTCAATAAAATAAATGCATCTATAACGGAATAAACATAAATATTATTTACAATTTTATTATTGATATTAAAGTTTTACGTGTTTCTACCTGCCTAGTAGAATGAATGTCCATTGCGAATTCACTATATGCTATAATCTCGGCTGTTTAAAACCGGAAGTAAACCCCGCGTGTTTTAAACATATCATACACGTATACAAACATTTTTTTATCGACTGTAAATTAGGTCATGGACGATATAAAAAAACAGTCATTGTCTATAAAAATTCAAGGCAGCAGTTCGACTAATGGGTAATGGCATATATTATTAAATTGGAAATACCTTATCTGACAGTTGTCGTGATAACGTGGGAGATATACGTCCAGTGTACAACATAATATGAATTTAAATGAATTGCCAGTTTTCGCTGGAGTATAATATATGTGGCATATTAAACATTGGATGTTTTGTTTTATTTACCACTATAATACTATAGTTAGTTTAGTCATGTATTATTATTCTAAGTTCTCATATCATAAGATATTAAAAAAAAATTATAAAAAAAAAAAAAAAATTCTTTTCACATGTTATCGGTTATTGTGTTCATTCAGTTTAGAAAAATAAAAAAAAAAACCATCTTATATAGAATTAGATATTCATTATTAGTATAGTAATTAGTTATTGGTACGTTTTATTAAAATAGTTTTAACCCTTTTTTACTGTATATGAAAAAAAAAGTTTTAAATGTTCATCGTTCACCGTATTATTACATATATACATAAATATAAATATATGAATATTTGTTGTAGTACGCTGTCATATTTAAGTATTTAACTATATAATTCCGCTTAACTAATCAGTATTCAGTGCATACAATATTATGTTGGTGTTGTTTAATTTTTTGAAGTACATTAAATGATACAATTGTATTGTAGGCATGGTGATATAAATGCTTAAAGTTTGGTTTTTATAATATTAAATAATGTATTATATATACGTATAAAATTTCGTATAAAATTGAAATTATAAGTTAAAATACTTCAATATTGCCAATACACCATTAGGTTTTACCGATTACTCTGAAAACACCACAACCACATGTGTGATTTTCGTCTTCTAATCGTACATCATAACAAATTTTGGGTTCACAATAATTAATTTTACTTTATTGCTTTTTTATGAATTGATCTATCATAAAATGTAAATGCATGCAGCCATGCAGGAGGCTTTTATTGATATTTTAATTACAGAGCAAATACATACCTGTTATTAAAACAGTACCTATACATTTCAAAATAATAATTATAACTTATTTAAAAAATGAAGTATTAATAAAAGCCTCCAAGATGCCCTAGATAATATTTATACCTTTATATATTGTGATAGTTCAATTTACTCAAGTTTTAACAATAAATGAGTAAATTTGATTTTTGTGGACTTAACAATTTTATCTTGCACGTTTATAAGACACGAGGACAATACATACGAATGTCCTCTTGCGATCTATTAAAAAAAAAGTATTTAATAACAAAACAAAAATATTATTGATTGCAATATTTTTTGAATTTATGCCAAACAAAACAATATTATGGTTGTTAAGTTTTTTTCCTTATTTTCTTGGTCAAACTATTATTATAATAAGGCATATATCAATTAATTATTAAAAATGTATTATTAATTAAATGTAGTTTATACAGTTTTTAATTTTTATGTCGTATAAGCATTTTTATTATAGTAATGTATTTAATACTATGTTTATTGACACATATTTTTATCTGATAATAAAATTAATGTTGACCAAAACACAAAAATATAATAAAATAAAGATGAAAAATTAAATTTGTCAATTGATATATTATTATAATATGTAAGTAGTAGTTACGAGTATAGTATTAACATATAACACGGTATGACGAAACTTTAAAGCGCGCTGGTGTTTGTACTTTTAACATCAGAAAACAGGGTTGAACAAGACAAGTGTACATTCAACTTAATTGTACATGAATAATTAATCATATATACTAAACAGTAAAATTACAAATATGATTTTGGTTTGATAGTTTTTATTTTAATTTATCTATACATGAAATAATAATTACCTATATATTAATAAATTTTTAATAATAATAATAATAATAATAATAATAATAATTATAATGATCATAATAATTAATAATAATTAACTGTAGTCAAAAATCAAATACAATTATATAATATAAATATTAAATATGTATATGTATAATACACATTAACGTTGTTGTTTAACGTGTAATGCAAAATTGCATATTACAGTATATTTTTTTCGTTTTCAAAAACGGTTTTTCTTTTTTACGGGATAAATTTCAAACATCAAGACCAAACGAACAATCAATTGCTATGTATAATATTATCATAATTAATTTAGTATGTATAATAATAAACTACCTCCGCTATGTAATTATATATAGGCGTCACTAAAGTGCGCGCATCAACATCATTCGACTAGAAAATATTTTTAACAAGAGTACCTCTATATATATATTTTTAAATTATTATTATTAATAGTAGTAAATACTAGTTATAGTAGTTAAACTATGTTATGTATAATATGTATATAACTACACGCCGAGTGGTGCGGAACAAGTACAGTCTGCGACAGTATATACTGTAATTATTATTATTTTATTATATAAATTCATTCGGGCGCACGTAAGTCCAAAAGATTGTTAAAAAACATAAAATATTTTATCGGCGGCGGTCGTTGTTGGCGATTTATCAATAATATTATTATTTATGTGCAAATGAACATATCTAGGTATATAATATAGGATGCAATATAACACGTAATTGAGTTGTATCGTCAAAAAGCACCCTAAAAGGATATAGCGTTGCTAAGCCATAAATATGGTGAAATAATATTATATGGCGCACAACATTTATTATCATCGAAAAACAAATCTAGATCGAGGACCGCCGCTCAATTAAGACAAAAGAAAAATGTGTCAACTCGTTGTCAAGTACGTACCTATATGATAATAATATTATTATATACACCGAATATTCAGTATTGAGTGCTCGTCGCGAACGTGATCCAAAGTCATCGTCGAACGTTAATAATTTGATTTTTTTTATATACCTACAACGTCATTGGTTATCGCAAAAAACACTCCTTTGGTATTATGATTTTTTTTTTACTATCTTTATTCCTTTATTTATTTTAAACAAATTTGAATATGTTTGTAAAAAAACCTGCAGACCTCGGGAGTTAATACTCTAATATTAATTGTTCATTTTTTTTTCTGCTCAAAAACAAATAATCAAATTATTTGTAACTTATGACGGAATAAGTATTGTGCTAAAAAGTAGTACCGTCGCGGATAATATTTTGTGAAAACTCGGCTTAATCCAAAAAAAAAAAAAAACCAAAAATAAATGTTTATTGTCCGGCGTATGATAATATAGTATTATATTATTAGGTACCAATACATTGTATTGTTATTGTTAAACTTAAATAGTATGTGACAATTCTGTGTAAATTGTATACGAAGCACTGAACAACAAAATAACAAGAAAACGGACACATGCGTCTCTAAAACAATATCTGCAGATGAGGTAGTGGCTCTATCATAATTTTTTAACTTTTATACAATACGTAAATGTGTGTTATACTTAATATTCATCGCTTTTCAGCCTACAATAATATATGAACGACCCGCTGCTCACGGTTATTGGTTTTATTAGTTTGTTTGAAAATTTTGTTTTATTATTTATTTTTTTTTTTTTGTTAAATGTCTTTTTGTGTTTCGGTACTGCTTTAACAGGTTTTGTTGTTTGAAGTATCTCGTTGGGCCGTGGTGGGTATCCGAAACCGGGTATAAGACTTTTAACAGTTGCAATTCGGATTATTCGGACCTTGAGGCTGTTCCGTGAGCCTGGTGCCCTTAGCACCGGCCACCAGTGTGGGGTCAGAGTCCAAGCTCTCAGACATCTTGTCGCATATAATGTCCACAAGTCGTTCGAACACGGCCTGCAAACAAAACAGATACAATTACCATACCATAATGTCGTATGTGCCTGTTCACATATAATTATAATTTAAAATAAAATTATGTTTTTGTTAGTAATATACGTTTCGTATATTAAATATTAATAATATTATTCTTATCATCTATATTACTCCAATATGCATTATGTCTTATGTCGATCGGTCTACAATATACTAATTAGGTCATGTTCAAAATAATTAACTGATGCTTTTATTTTGAATTTAAAATGTTCATTAATTTTACTGATGCGAACCACACAATTTTTAATTTTGAAAACTTTGCTCGGACACACCACAACTTCAACATATTAAATTAAAGAATATGTGGTATTTTACTTTCAATTACGACAACTCTCACTTACTATTTGTAAGAGTTGTAAATTTTATAATTTTATTCTTTACCATATAAATAATTTTTCAATGAATCTACTTGACTGTTTATTAATTTTATATTTTACTAAAGTTTATTTTAGAAAGAAATTAAATTAAAATAAGTTAAAACTCTTTTTGGTAAGTAAACTCGTTAAATAATTCTAAGCTCATGTATATAAAAATATATAGAAATTAAGCTATTGCCAAGTAAAACAAGTAAATTCACACAGAAATTGCGACAAACCGCGACGACCTCGCCTGTCTGGATGGAAAATATTGTAATTCCGTAACATTAATTCGGAAGGTGCAGCGATGAGCGTTCATTAATGTAATATAAATTAAAAAGTTTAAAGCTCTTCTTAAATAGGAGACAGTATTTGTAGCGATTAAAACCTTTTTGTTACTAAACCGTAGTCCATGTATTAGTATATTTTCTGCCTTTAGGATGTTTAAAAGAACAATATTTTGAAGATAGTCGGCTGTGGATGTATTATATTACTTTAGAGTTTTTACTTTAGAATTCCATGGCTTGTACATACATGCTCAGAGATAAAAGTTCGCAATTGTTACAGGATATTAACTGCAATGTCTACAGCTCACGTAAAATCGGTTAATTTTTGTTAAACTTTTATGATACTCCGTAGTAATACACCTTAATAAATGTTGGAAAATTAAAAAAAAAAAAATGTCATACTCCAACATTAACTGAGAACCGTGGGCTATTTAGGACATCACATAATAGATATAGGTAAATGTATTATAGTATGGGGATTTCGTCGATAAAACTCACCGATGATGTAATATTGAATCTAAAAGATGACGTCGTCGCAGTATGTTGTAGTGTATTATACAGAGTGTTTCAAAAAAATGTATTTATTGTAAAATTTATGTAAATACATGTTATGATAAGTTGTATAGCTTAGCATTTACGTTATTAAGTTTTGTTACAATGTTTATAAAAGAATATGTTCAATTGTTATTTGTCATCCTCGTTACTTGTATGATATTTATCTAAATACTATTCAAATTCCTCATAAACCCGTTGATGTATATAGACCGTAATCAAGTTGATGTACTTATTAATGCGTTTTTTCAGTTAATTAAAATTTCTCGTAGGGGCAGATAAACAGTGCCTTTTATGTACCTCCAAGACCAAATGGTAGACTATAAAATCCGGAGAACAAGGTGGCAAAGGCAATAAAAAAAAAAAAAACTTATCACATTAATATCAATACTGCTTGGATGTATGCCGTGAAAGTAATAAGGGGGTAGTGTGTGTTGGTATTCGTAAACACTGTGAAAAAACTTAATGTAATTTCTAACCTATAAAACTTTTCTAAACCAGTAATAACTCATATTTCTCAATAAATACGATCGGAGGAATCACTTTGGAACACATTCTATTTGTAATAATAAACGCTGTCCTGTCGGCCGCACACCCGCGACGTAATTACGCCGTTTACCCAGCAAGTGGAAATAATTGTGTATACACACCACGGGGGTCACCGGTTGATTTTTGTACTTATTTTTCTCTTTGAGTGCTACGCGCATAAAATATATGTTGTACGATGTGATCGTGTTTTTCGCCGTCAGAGGCGCCGTTTTTCTACTGTCGTTGCGGCGATACTCACGTGAATTATTCACCCTTTTTTTTTGGTTAATATACAGAAACAACGCATTGGCGTTTATTCGAACAAATTGCGCCGTGATTTCGTTTTACGATCTCCGCCGGGCAACTAATTTATTTATTAACATAATACCGGAATACTGCTGGCGGGTACGCGTTGACAACGTCATTAGATCTTCATCACGATGACGATGTTATGTAATATTATTATGTTGTTTCATCGACCTAGTGGCCCAGTTGACCCACAAGGAAACTTTAATACACGAAAAGCAGTGTTGCGCACGTGTCACAGACGGACCCGCAGCGTAGTCAGATTCGATTGATTACTGTGTCACACTAGGCGACGATGTCTCTTGAGCTCATATTCAAGTAAGGTTTGCCAAGAAATAATATATATAAAATATTTATACATATGTGTGTGAGTATGTGTTTATGTGTTTATATATTGTATATAATAGACTGCTGACTCAAATTATTGATGTGGAGATACCGATTAAACAGAAGAAAATATAATCAAAAGGCAACGCTGCGTACAGGGCGATTCTTTTATCGGAAATCACTAGATGTTAACCCCGTAAGATTGAACTGAGAATATTGAGAGTCGTGTAATAACAAAATTATTACCTTTTATAGACTTTCTAAAGTACAGACCGTATTATAAAGTTCTCCGGAAACGGTTTAGGTACTACCTTATAGCTGGCAATAATAAATAATAATTTAACGTATCGTGCGTACACCACACTATATGTAACGTATTTTGATTGTAGTCGAGGCAGTTTTCGGGGTGACGATTAATCATTTTTCAACGATAAAACTCTATGTTTACTACACATACCCTGCGTTAACCACCCACACCTCTATCATCTCAGCGTAGCAAAAATCGCATAAACATACCGATAAAAAAAAACCGGGTTACTAACGGCTGCACTAGCGAATATTGTAAAAATAATAATAATATCATCCTCGCGGGCTTATGCACATAATACTAATACATGTATGGTATTATAAATTATTCACAGACGATGTGGGTTTTGAAAAACGAACCTATAGGTAGAAGGTACCCATATTATAATACATGAGCACTCGCTTTTCAAACCGTTAACATTACAATACCTCGACATAGGTTTGCATGCATCTATTTGAGAACAATATACGCATATTATGTATAGTATCATTATAATATTATACATGTGTACTGTACTGACCTTGACATTGTGGTTATCTTTGGCGGACGTCTCGAAGAATTCGATGTTCAGCTCGTCGGCCAACGTTTTGCCCCTCTCGTATGATATCACACGTTCGTGTTCCATGTCGCACTTGTTGCCCACCAGTATCACCTGTGCGTTGTCCCAAGAGTACGTCTTGATCTGTGTTACCCTATGAAAGACGCAAGCAAATGCGGGTGATAAGTATAACTGGGCCACATCATGGTTGTTGTATTTAGCACGAATGACTAAGGCAATATAATATATATATAGGTCATACGTGTGAGTGATAAAAATTAAAAATGCATGTTGAGTGTATGAATGTCGTATAACGAAATCTTAGCTCAACGTTGTAACCCTCCACCTCTCTCTACCCAGAGACCACCCTTACAATAAAATTAGGACTATCCCGCGTGATGTATAGTATATAATATACTCGTACATAGGTAGTATATATATAAGGAACAAAACTAAAAAACTCACCAGTCCTGCACGCTGTTGAAGGACTCTTCGTTTGTGATGTCGTACATAAGTATGAAACCCATGGCGCCCCTGTAATATGCCGTCGTGATGGTCCTGTAACGTTCCTGGCCTGCCGTGTCCTGTAGGAAGACACAATGTAAATACTTATGTATTATTATAACATTGTGGGACCTTTGGACCCCTCTGTATTGCATTAAAATATTTTTGGGATTATTGTTCTAATAATAATATCGGACTCACCCATATTTGAAGTTTGACTCGTTTGTCGTGCCTAAACACAGTTTTTACTTTGAAATCGATGCCAACCGTGGATACGAAAGCCGACGTGAAACTGTCGTCGGCGTACCGAAACAGGAACGAAGTCTTCCCAACGCTACTGTTGCCGATGATGAGCAACTTGAACATGTAATCAAAGTTCTGGTCGGACCCTTCCTTCTGCCATTTACCGTCTTGCCCGGCCATTTTTGCAGTATACCCGACAAAAAACGGTTGTCGCTGTAACACAAACGGGTCGTCGGACGTGTAGGCGTGAAAAAGCCACTCGATATAGGTATGTAAAAACCACACGCACTATCTGGGGCAGTTATATTGTGCGGTGTGACTTACCTCGTGCGAAAATCGACGGTGACTAGACTATTGGAAGAGGGGTGAGAGAGTGCTCGTAACGCCTCCCACACTGTACGGCACGAAAACTTCGATAAGTCCGTTCCTCCGCGAGTTCAGGCGTTTGTCATCGGCGGCAGCAGTAGCGGTGGCGGCTGTGTACGCGTAGGAGGTACAATCCAGAAATGCGCACACGCTTACGTGAACAACACACACACATACACGCACACGGTACACGTACACACTCGCGCGCGGGCGAAGGTATACACACGGACACGGCGAGCGAAAAGGATCAAAAGCCCAATCGATATAATATGTGACGGCGGCGGCAGCAACGACGACGACGACGGGGCGCCACCTGGTGTCACGGATTCACCAGATCTGAACGAAACGCGCGCGTTCTTTTTAATTAATTAATTTTAATTTTTCGCGCGCGTATTTGAAAACTCACCCAAACGGTATCGGAGGAGGACTCGGTGGACCGTGTTTTTTTTTTTTGATTTTTGATTTGCCTCTGCCAAAACGTGTGCGGTTGTCCGGGTATAACGGGACGACGGCACGAAATATTAGCGACAATAAAATATATTTAGTACGGTGTCGTCACGTATAACAATATAGTCGTCGATGAGCGAGAACGTCGCGGGCGGAAAAATTAAACTGAAAACTAGGAGGAAAAAAGCCCGTAAGAAAAATTACGGTAGAGCCTATATTGATTTTCGGCGCACCGAGGACTCGCGCGCGCACACGCGACACCGCCCGACGACTAGCGCTACGGTTGCCACCGTCGTTGCCGCGGTCGCCGCCACCACCAGGCGGTGTACTTTTCGAGCGGAAACGCGGGCGCGTGTCCCCGGCTATATTATCATCGCTTCCGCTGGCGCACTAACCTGTTGGTCGTCGGCATATCACGTATCTCGGATCACCGATTCTGTTACCATTATCGTCATAATAATAATACACAACTTTATTATTATCAAAGTTATTAATTATTATCATAATGTTATGACGTCTTTGTGTCCTCTTATTCTTATCCGCTCCGTTTCTAGACATCCCGGCGGACAACACTTAATAATAAAAATTAATAACACTAAAACCATTATCACACCGTTTGACACTATTTCTGGAGAATAGGAACGTTAGAGCTTTTTTTCTGTTAAATGATTATGATATTGTTACCTAGTCGCAAGAAGGACGTTAGTGGAAACACTGGTTTCCGAAAGCTGTGTAAATATAATGCTATAGGTAAATATGCGAGTCCATCTACCACACACGTATTCAATTTATTTTTTCGTTCTCAATTTGTTTTTTAATATTATTTATTCTACACCGCAGCTGTTTCTCTCAAGGTCACCATCGCTGTAGTCACACGCTTTATATTTATAAAATATACAAACCTCTATGACATATTATTATCGTTCGTCGTGCTGAGGTGCAAAATTATTCGGTTACACGGATCACGAGCAGAGGAAACTAATATAATAATATTATGCACATTTGAAGAAAAAACAATTAATTCTTAATTTTAAAGTTTTTTTAATTGACTTTAATTAAATCTTAAATAAATCAATCAAATGACAATATATGTAATGATATACACGCACAAACATATATGTAATATATATATATAAATATATATATTATATACATATTATATGATTTACTGTATTCGATATTCTAACAACATAATATTTGGATAAAAGTTAAAACGTATATTACTTTTTAGCTTTTGGGATCGTTTCATGGGAATACATCGGTTGTGTACAATTATAAGCAATGAACCTTAACCTCATTGCCAACAACAAAAACAATATTATGCACTTGCACACATACTTATTTATATATTATATAGAATGTAATATGAACACTTGATTACGAGTAACGAAAAAACGTAGAAAACAGATGAAATTTTTTTTTAAGAACCAACAAGAAACCGCTATTAATAGTAACGACCCTATTTCTATTAGTAGTATTATTTCTTATATATGCATATACTCGTATAAATATATTATTTACATGAACAGATAATATAATATAATTTTATGATAACATTACAGTAATATAGTATTTATATCTGAGCATAAAATATATAGTAATAGTATAAACATAATTTAAAACAATATAATACAATATAATAGTATATACGACTACATTTTATGGAATAACGGTTTCTATAAACGCTTACAACAGTATCATTATAATAAAGTTATTACCGAAATTGAGACGTCCCTTTATCTCGCTCTTCGTTTCGAACTAGAGCAACAGCATCAGCAGCACTTAACCTACGCACTTGAGCATCGATTTACTTAATAATCCTATAACGACAACGACCTTGTCGTATATCCCAGCCGGACAGTCTTCTTTTACCATATTAATATTAAATATTTAAATGTACAATTATATAATATTATACTATCAGTTATTATTCGAGGAAACAAACGTAAAGTAAAACATGTAACAACAAAACAATGAGCGTTTTTTTTCTACGTTCATCATATAATAATATTTCTTATGGAATAAATAAATAAATTAAATAAATTAATGTAGTCATTAGACGCAGCAGTCCACGCCGCGAATTACAATGGGACGGTATCTTCGGCATCGAAGTCGTCATCGTCTACGTCTTCGCAGCCTCCACCATCGGCACCTTCGACTTGCAATCAAGTCGGGTCCTTGTCCTTAAGCGCTTGGATTATGCAGTGCTTGATCTCGTCCTCAGGCATCTTGCTCAGCGCTTCCAGCTCCGTTTTAGGCGCTTGCCTAAGCCAGCGAAACACCTCCACGGTCTTGCGATTTTTGGTCGGTCGGTGTCCATCGCTAGACCGGCGAGCCCTCTTTACCTCCATGATCCTCGGCAACGTGGCCGGTGGCTCATCATCTGATTTGCGACGGGTCGACTGCTCACCGTTGATCACCACTCGGGGTGGTCCCTGAGAATAGCTTGACTTCCGCGATTGTATACCCAAGTCGGGTCGTGACGACGAAGTGTCTGACGAAAAACTCGACCTGTAATGTTATGATAGAATTACACTGTATTGAGCTGTGTATTGTTCAACCGGCTATAGTAATAATTTTCTAAGTCATTTATTTTATATATTTTTGTATAGGAACTTCCAAGTAGATATTTGTATAACACTATATCCTATTAACAATAAGTAAATACCTATATATAGTAGGCACTCATCAATTACCTATAACAAAAACTTATGCGACTTTTCGGTAATTTCAATTTTTTTTTTTTGCGACTTTTACAAGTCATTTAGGCCTCTATCGACTGTTTTATATTATTTTAAGATATTTTTGTACTTTACATAATGAAATAATATGTAAGTAAGTGGATCTGCTTAATAAAACGGTCATATTGCATACGAATCTGCAATGAAGTGAGACATTTTATGTTTTCTCTTATTATTACCGGTACCAGTACCTTTAAATGAGTGTCGATAATAAATTTACGGAACTCTTCCGAATCCATAGTTAATGACAATGTATGATTAGACAAACTAACACTAGAACAAAGAAAGTACCGCGGTTACATGTTTCGGTCAGACCTATATCTCGAATCACGATCTATCACAGACTAATCATAACACTTTTCGATTCTGTGTGCCAAGGCAGATAATGTCCCGTGACGCTTTTTCGGTAACGCGATTTCTGTTACGCTTTTCAAATCTATGTGCCAAAGAAAAAACATAAAATGTCAAACCTATAAAGGATATATAAATAGTGTGTACTAATTACTAACCAATTTCCCGAAAGTGCATGCTACACGCATAGTGACCTAACCTATTGTCCTGTTTATAGGATTACCATTATATTTTATAATTATCTATTTTCATAAATATAAATTGGACTCTTGTCTTGCAGATTATACTTTTTTTTAAAATAATTTAATGCTAACTCTGGCTCATTGTGATAGGCAAAACAATAGAATTGTGTTAACCGAAAAATCTCATAATGCAATTGCTCTAACTGATAATTACGAACTATTTATTTTCTACTTGGTTTATTATTATAGGTAGTAGTTTTATACAGATTGGTATTTCTACTAAAAAAAAGGTAAAACTATGAAAGTATTTAATATTATGAACTATAAAAGTTCATTTGTTACATTTTTGAAATGTTATGTCTTTTCTCTGCACATAGATTTGAAAAGCGTAACAGAAATCACGTTACCAAAAAAGAGTTACGGGAAATTATGTGCCTTGGCACACAGAATCTAAAAGTGTTATGTTATATTACAGTTACCTGGTTACCTAGTTACCCCTGGTAACGGGAAATTTCCTTAGCCCACAGAATCTAAGTGTAACGATTAGTCTGTGATAGATCGTGGTTCATTTTATGTGAGACATAAAATGTATCACTTCATTGCAGATTCGTATGCAATATGACATGATTTTTTATTAATAATAAACTAAGTATAGATGATCATAAAACAAAGTAGAATGAGTAGGTAACTAAAATACAACGCGGTGAGATTGCATTTTGTTAATTTACAGTATTGTATAAATTACAAGTTTTTATAGTTCAAACTTTAAATTAAGTAAAGAAGTTTTTTTTAGAACCAAAAAATAATTCAAATATAGCCAGTTATATGGATTGCTCCGTTTATACAATTTTATGAACGAGTTGTACCTAAAAAATACGCCTGGAGACAGGAGGTTGGGGCTGCGTGGTAGATCGTTTTCCACATATAAGTTATTGTTGCTAAGTTTTGCCCCGATTAGTTCAGATGCGGAAAATATGCTCATTCTGCTGGAATCTGCTGGACTGGGGTTTCCCGAAGACCGTCTGATCAGTTGTTTTCGTGTGTTGAAGTCCGGCGGACTGTTGGACGCTCCTTGGCTCAGTCGTCTGCCCACGGTCTCTGAATAACTAGCTACGTCCGTGCTATACCGACGGATACTCAAGTTCCCCGAGCTCCGCGACCTCTGTTTGCTATAACGTCTACCAAGGCTCAACCTGGAAACCATTTTTGTCATCGGTGATTTTTATAGTAGGTACATATTTAATATTAAGGTAATAAAAATTATGATCACTATAATATGCAGTGTTAGCTTTACCTGGCTGGTGACAAAAATTTTGATGTCGTTCGCTTCGGAGACTGTCCGGCAGTCGGAGAGTTTGATAATGTCAATCTGACGTTTTGTTTTTTGTTGTCCCTCTCTTCCCTTTGTATTCTAAAAGTACATAAACACAAACGAGTAAATAATACACACTTTATAACAATAACAAAAATAATAATAAAAATAAGACAGACAATAGATTTATCAAAACATACAAACCTTCGAATCTCTTCGATGACTTCGAAGAATTGACCTTTCCGTTTTCTACGCTCGAACTCTTTCTGTAACAATAGAACGATAAAACCTCCAGTCACAGACTATATTTGTAAATATATTTCTAACCTGTGCGTGTTGAGGGTGCATAAAAGGCAAACTCACTCGCCGTACGCTTTTTTGAAACAACGATGCGATTTGTCCTTGTCTTAGGGTGTGCACTAGTTCTTTAGCCGTGTGCTGTGGCGATATTAGTTCAACGTTATTTATAAATCTGTGTAGTTTCTAAAAAAAAAAAAAAAAAATTGATATTCATTTGTTATAGAATATGGTTATCTGCCAGTAATAAAATTTATAGTATAGCTACTAGTTAGTTACAATAGTATAATAATTCTAATATAATACTATAATAGTAGTAATATTATTATACAAATAAATAAATAAATAGGTATACCTAATATAATAATGTATTAACAATTTTGTTTGACATACTTGACTGACGAACATTATATTTGGGTTTCTCCACATCGAATCTGGTGGCTTTTGTCGAAGTATGGGTAACGCGTAGCGATAAAAAGCGTGTTCAAGGCAGAGGATGATGGCGCCCCCTAATATTCCAAAACCTAACATAAGGAAAACACCTAAAAATGCATCGACGCCCAACGGTGTTGGTTGTCCAATATCTGATGTTTCCAGTTGACGGTTGACACAAGGTAAATCACTGAACCATTTGTTTTGTAGGATATCCATAAAACCGTTGTTTATATACGTTGAAACAGCTGCAGATACTTTTTCCTGTTAACACAAAATTAATTATTATAAATTATTTTAATAATAACAATAATACATAATACACAAACAGACCTTTAAAATGAAGTTTTTAGTCATGCCCACTGCATAAACGTCATCATAAAGTGGATCTCCGTGTGTCTGAAGTTTACAATCATGATCAGTTCCACTATAGTAGTCCAAAATGGGTTTGTCACCGATAAATATGTCCAAACTTCCATTTCTAAGATTTAAAATTAAATTAAATAACTAAAGAATACATTTTATTAAATTATACATTTTTTATATTATGTGAAATAAAAACTATAAAGTTTTTAAACCTAAAACTAAGCTACGCAGTAAAAATAAAATAATGATAATGAGACAGCATTTCCGGGAGATTAAAAGTGTTAATTATACGTTAATTTAAAAAATTTAGTCTATTAATCTAAATAATGTCCTATTTTAATCTTAAAGCCATTTTGTATCTTTTCCCGTCAAATCAATTAGCCTTTTTGACTAAAAGCTTATCTTCACTGTGCAAAATATAGCCATCTCGTTTTGAAGATTTTTAAAACAAAAATTAAATGTTTTAATAATGATTCTAAATAAGTATAAAACATGTTAACGTGTAATTATTGGTCTATACTATAGCACCCAAAGCATTTATGAAATAATAAATGTATATCTTGCCTAAAAAAATCCTTATTTAAACCTATATATATTATAAATGTAGGACTATATATCTTGTTCAGACGTATGGAAGCACATTTAAACCATATAAGACTAGAAATCATCCAAACATTTAAGTATATTTATCTTTGTCAAATAACGACATCCTTTTAGAATATGTATAATGTATATCTAACGAAAACCATTACAAAGACATCGGAGTTGTCACTTAACTATAATTCAAAATTATGTTCCTAACTTGATCCTTATTGTTATAATCTACTATAATAAATTGCCCATGTTTATTAATTCTTCCTAACAGTCAGACACGTAAATTAAATCATATAATATATAACCTAAGATCTTATTGCAATCAATCAATAACATTTTTTAACCTTGGTATAACATAAATAGACGTATATAGAAATTATGTCTATAACATTTACCACTAAGACTAATTTCACTAATTATTGTTGTGGCACAAATTTTTAATCCAACTATTTTAAAAATACATCCATATAACATAGATCAAGGAAAATTTTTAGGTTTTTCATCGTAAATAACTTTACCTCAACATTCGCATGCCTGACGCTGTATCGGGAACAGAGTATTTTTGAACGTGTTGCCATAGAGGTGGATTTTTGTCTTTTAAATAAACCTCTGCAGACGAAGATTTAGCCGATCCGACTTTCATCAACAACATCTGAAAATTAAATATCATGTACCAGTCGTACAACGTAAATTATGTCAACGGGTAGTATTATAATACAATTGTACGACGGTGTTCGATACAATCGTGTATTTACATTTTTATCGTTGTAATCCACTTCAGCGTTCTGAAATAGAAGTGAAGCAATTAGAGCTGCGATGTTGGCAGTGTAACTAGCTACGAATATAACGCAAAATCCACCCCAGACGTTAATTAAAAATTTGTTTGGCCATGATTTCGGTGCTTTAAAATTGACAAGAGCACCACAGAGAAGTCCCCACATCGCCCACAACGCCGAAGGCATTCTGTGAATAAAAATAATGGTTATTTTCAACACAATAAAACTGTTTAAAAAAACAAATATATTTACCCGAAATTTTTGGATCTTTGTCTGCCGGAGGGATTTAAGCCAAACGGACTAAACCATTCGTATAATGCCACTGCCACTGTGGTTACGTGAAGTGACACAAATATAGCGATCCACAGGCTCGGACTTAGTGGTAACAGAAACGCGAGCAGTGGAACATTGGTCTTTCTCTTCGGGGCAACCATCATTGACACACCGCTGTAGAAATAAGGCGTAGAAAAGTCCACCCACTTCGATCTAAAACAAAAAAATGAAATATACCCTATAAGTTATAATTATTGTTTGATGGTTCCGTGTATTTGACGTTAACCTTGTAGACGTGACGCTCAGAGGACAGAAAGCCATGTGTGCGGTTCCGGACACGAGTTCACTGATCACTCCATTCCAATAGATCTTCTGGGACCCAAATGTACCGTCAGCGACCAAGTAGAGGTGAAAATCAAATTCCAAGTCTTTCGACATTTTTTCCAGTAGGTCTATAGATAACCCAAAACAGCAATACGTCTCCGGTAGTGTCACGCTATAAATATAATAACAAACAATAATCGTGGTATACCATATAGGTACGCTTATAATAAATAAGTAGGTAGGTATAATATTTATACATGGGTTATATTTATACATTTAATAGTTTTGAAAACGCTTATTAGACTAATAAACGATAATATGAGATATAATTAATGAGTTATTAAATATTTTATATTATAAATGCACAGAAATGGTATCTGTTATTCTTCCGTGTAGGTATTAAAAAATGAATACTGTAATCAAGAGTTTCCAAACTTATTGAATACCTGGTATACGTAATAGGTATAATACTAAGTGTTTCGACCACGTTTGCTATTGTATTATTGCGTGTCACTCACTTTTTTTTCGAATCCAACTTGACGTCCTTTAATATCATCGTTATGTTGTCCTTGTTAGTCGTCGTCATTTGATAGCATTGTATACCGCGTAGACACTGGCGATTCTGTTGCAATGGCGCGTGCATGACGAATGGCGGCCCAATAGCGGTAACCACTCTGTAAACAGCCCGTCGGCCCAGATCAGAGGCCGGCACCATTTTTCCACCAGCCCATACCACCGAATCCAACTTGACCAACTGTCCACCGGTGCTAGACGGACCGATGGTGCCGACTTTTTTCCAAGCCCTCGTATAACCATCTGAAACAAAGAGGGAGAAATAAAAGTGAAAAAAAAATAAAAACCATAGTTAAGTACAAAATATTATATATAAAGGTAGGTGTTTAGTGGATGAGCGTGGAGCGTGGGGCAAAGAAAAAAACTTTTTTATTTCGTCTTTAAACTAATTTATCTGTAGCGGAAAAAGGAAAAAAAAATGCAACAAAAGACGTTCAGTGTTTTATATCGTCAACGAAAAAAATAAATAGTTACACCGCTAAAATAAAAAACCACTTTATATCTGTTAACCCGACAGTGTTTATATTTATATATTTATATAGGGGTGATCTTTACCCAAAGTTTTAATTGCATTCAGGGTCGACCGGAGATATTGGGCGTAGACGTACACGCTGCTGTATGCGCCATGCATATATTATATTATTTTCGGTCCGTGGAAACCCGTTTCGCACCTGACCATCGCCGCACCGTTTTCGCGTCATACAATACGTGACCGTCAACATTTTAATAAAAAGTTTTGCATCATCTATTCAAAAGCGGTATTCCTCGGGGCACGTGAACCAATATTTAACTTCGAACGTCCGGGCCCTGTGGAACGTATTGTACTCGGTTTATCGATTTGAACGAATAAATACGATATATTCTGTATCGTAGGAGTAGACGACTGCGCCGGAGAATTTCAAAAATATGTCGTCATTGTCTGCGTCTTGCTGTAATAATTTTTCCGACCATATGTTTCGTGAAAACTAAAACGGATTAAAGCACCGGTGGTCCACGGCCGCAATATCCTTTATACTTTTGTTCCCTTTTCGTTTCATCATCATCAATCACGCACATACACGCTCATGATACACACTATTACATATAATACCACACTAGAAACACTATGCTATAATAACATTTTAAGAACTTTCAAATAAAATGAAAACGATGTATTTTATTTCATTATTATACGTTTTGTTTCGTCGAAAAAGACAACTCTGATGTAATACTATTATTATATTTTATTCTTGAATGTTTTGATGTGTCGACATGCTAAAATAGATCTATCAGTATAATACATTAATATATTGTTATTAGATATTATAATGAATAGGTACTAGTTTTATATTTAAACAATATACATTTATATTAATATACCTACAAACGAATGCTTTTTCTGCAATATTATTGACTATGGTTATCATAATACTAATGTTAATATAATATGATTATTTACCCTAACATTGAGCACCGGATATGTTTTTAAAATTTATTTTTAAAGTATCGACTCGAAAATATTCAAAGGTATCGGGGAAAAAATGATTATATAGAAACAGCACCCGTCGTCCAATAAAATTAATCACCAGAGCCGGTGGTTTTTTTATACTCGATATTTCAAATTGTATGTATTGCTGTTCGAGTTTAATGACTCGTTCATCCGGTAAATCATTCGTTTAATGGACTCTGCAGGAGATCAAAATATATTATTATATTGGAAACCCTAAATAAACGAATAAAGACACCGAGTGTACTGCGAACGAATTTGCACCGCATACCTACGATTTCATCATTGCACAATTTATGACATTAATTTCGAAAATTGTTTTCTATATTGTACAGTGTACGTACACTAGACTACAGTTATAATATAATTATGCTATTATTATATAAAAAAACTAAAACGCCCTATTCGTATAATTTATTTCTCTACATTTTTGTGATTACTTGTATGTCTAACACTGTGTATTAGGTTTTTCATACTTCTGTTACCTACTATTATTGAGTGTGAAATCCTTTTTTCTTATCTCTCAATTTTTCACGATCAGCACATTTCCAAAATGTTCTCTTCCATCCGTTTATACGTTTTTTCATCGAAAAAAAAAACATAAATATAGGTAGACACGTGTACAGTTAAATTGCTGTACGCATCATAATTCTAACCAGTAATACTTTATTTGTATACTTGTGTAGACGCCAATTTTTCATCGAATCGGCGGAAACCGTAATACACGCGATCGTTCTGATCATTGCCTTTAAAGTAGAATACACGTCAATAAGAATATTAAGGCGCGTATTTCTATTAAGCTTTGCTCATGCCGCGTCGTACCCTTGTGTCATCCTATAAGGTACGTTCTATTTGCGAATTCGGTGTTATTTATTTAGTATATTTTATATGTTATATAATGTGCACATTTTTTTTTTACATGTATCGTAATAAATAAACGTATTAGAGAGTTCCAGTTCTCGCACTCCCTCTCACATGCCTGAGGTTACTTTATCTAATAGTGTTTTGGGTTTAATGACATAAATGTGGTAATACAATTTTGTTCGGATTCTATATGAGATACACGTAACTACAACAATTTTTTTTATTAGTTTTAACACCTAAAATTGAATATGCGTATTGATTTTTTTCATTTAGCTAAATATATAGGTAGTATAATAATCTCTATAAGGCTTATATAGATATTTATTCAGTAGTTTGGAAGTTTTTAAAACCAAGTATATACTTATTATATATTATAGTTTTAAAGATTGTTGAGGTATTCGCTAAACAACAATTAAGTCAACTAAAATATTTGCATAACATTGTTTTACTCTCTTCACACTTCGACTAATATAAATCATTAATCGAGATTTCGTATGAAAAACCAAAATATAATTTATTAACGAGTCCTTTCAGTATTAAGTTTATTATTTATAACTCATTTTATTTTATAACGGTTTATTATTAAAAAAAAATTTAAGGATTTTTTCAAGAATAAATTTGGATTTAATTTTACAGAGCAAAAATATTTTAATATTTTTATTAACATACCTACATAAATTATTCGTATAAAATAATACACACTTATAATAAATAAATAATAATCTAGTATTATAGTAAATTAAAAACGACATAGGTAGTTGAAATAGTCGAATCTCCCTAGACACATATTTTATATATAATATTCACTGTATCGATAGTCTATAAACTATAATAGTCAATAAAATACAGTATTCGATATTTATAAATTGAATTTTTTACAATGATTTAATGTTTTAATAAATAATATATAAATTAAAGTCTTATAAAAAACTAACAAGTGAAATACGTTTCAAATTTCAAACAAAAACTGAACTGTGAATGATTTAAAATATAAAAGAACGAATAATTGTAAAATCGAAAAAATATTGTTCACAAAGTTATTGAAAATAAATACTGGTTCGTACAGAATAGTATAATATATTATTCAATAATATTATTGTTGTTTCGTTTTTATTAAAAATCTACACATTCGGTATGTAAGTCTGAGATTTCAGGACAACAGTAGGTACGACAATATTTTTTTTTCCCAAATAATATATTGGATTGAATATTTTAAAACTAGGTAAACTGTTGTTATTTGCATTGTTCTTAGTTTTTGTTATTGTTGCTAATATTTTATGTGTTCGCGTATGTGTATGTCGAGGGTTTAGAGAAGTGATACACAACGTGCAATGATTAACGGTTGCTCGTACATGGCGGAAGCAAATTGTTTCACATATGGTCACGCCCCTAAAAAAGAATTATATATTATATTCAATGCGTGAAATGCAACTGAAATTTTTCTGTGTGGTATATATATATATATTTTATACTTATACTCTCATTTTACACTCAATAGTCTCGGGGCGATTCCCTCGCAGGGAAGTTTACAGGCAGTTCATGAAAGTATATAAACGAATACACACCACGCGTCATCGATTTACAATAAATATTTTTGTGAAAATGCTGCGATAAAAAATTTAAAAGCTCGACAAATATCCAGTTACTTTATCTAATTTAAAGTTTGGGAAAAAGTTGTGCAATCGGGGGTGATGTGTTTTTTTATGAATACGAGTTTGATTATTTTTTTAATTCAAAAAAAAAAAAAATGTGAATAAATATAATGTCTAATAATATGTATATATTATGGCAAGCGAGAATAATAAATTGAAACTACACAGAAACCAAACATTTTATTATTATTATTATTGAATTGGATCAGTTACGAAATTGAATAGTTGATTATCGTATGTTAAAAAAACCATATCTATACATAACACGACATACATATACAATATACAGACGGATACTATGTAAATATTGAAACACTATTCAGTTGAAGTACTGTAGTGTTTTATCGATATCATAATATCAACCGAAGGAAATCATTGAATTGCACTTCATTGTGTCCATGCAGATTATCATATTATATTGCAAGTGTCAGCGTATTATAACCCTTCATCGCTGTTTTAGAATATAAGTCATTTAAGTGTGAAAAAGTCGGCTATTAATCAAGGGGTAAAAATTCTGGCAATTTCTAGTAAGGGCGGCCATACAACTGTCCGTAAGGAAAGAATAAAGTCTGCTATTTCGACGGTCAAAACGACCAAAACGAATTTACATGAAAAGCTATCATGTCTCGTAGAATAGTCGAATATTGATCATTTTATATTATTTGAAAGAGGAAAACTTTATTTCAACCGTATTGCATTTAAATTGACTTTAAATAAAGCTAGTCGTTAGAAAAAATACATTTTAAAAAGATGATATACTCGAAAATTTGCGATTATTTTGATTTTTATCAAAACATCTGAAACTATTTTTTTTTTTTAATTTGAATCCAATTTATTATACTGATATGTATTAAGTCATTATATTTTAAATAAATAAAAATCATAAAAATCTGATTATTTTACCATTAAAGGATGCATGACTGCATGAGAGCTTTTTTCTGTAAACGTATATATTAGAAATACGTCAGCTTTGACATCTTTAAGACAATTTCATACGGTCGATATGTAATGTTTCTAAAAAAAAAAAACCTGCCAAGATTATTTAGACGAATAAATTATAATCTCGCTTTGTGGGAGTTTTTATTCTTTTCGATGAATTATTTAGTGTTTTAAATGATTAAATTAATGATAGTGGGTTAAGGTAGGTATATATAAATAGTGAAATCTGCAAGGAGTTTAAAAACACAACGAGCGAAATGGTATTAGTGTTAATATTTTAGTAATTTTTCTACTCTCTCGGAAGCCTTTCGCGCGCCACCACTTGGGACGAGAAACGCAACGCCCCGATTAAGGCACCCGTATTATTTTTATTTTTTTGAAAAGCGTACTATTTGATGATAAACTGATAAATTAGAGAACACGCGTGGGGGCTCGATCCCATTTTCAGAGTAAAATGTTAATCACGAAGGGACTATTGTAATATGTTCCTAATATATTACCTACTTAGGTACCTACCCAAGTTAAATATTTTAAGTCTCCAATAGTGTATATTATAATAATAGCTGTAAATAAGCTACTTAGATACGTGCGCACCACATTCCGCACTGGAAAATAACAAGACGATACATTTATAAATAAGGCTATGCTGAAATTTTATCTCAGGAGTGAGAAAGTTTAATAAACCGCATTAAATTCGACGCAAAGGGCTGTTCATGTGTACATTGTTTGTTGATACGACTGTGTGTATTAAAACTTGAAAGCGATACACAGTATTATGTGAATTATAATATACAACGCGTGTACATTTAATAGTTATATTCCGTTTTTTCTCTTAAATTCATTATGATATTTTAGAACCGTTTACTTAAATAAATATTTAATAACGGCCAGCGAAGATAATATTATATTAGTTAACGCATAATGGCTATTAGCTATGAAAATTGATTTGAATAATCTGTGCTCTTAAATTAACGCATCTGTTCACATTGTTTCAGTAGTAATCATGTTATTATTATTTAACTTAACCATAAATAATTTTAGCGCTGTACATTTGGAATATATATTTTAGGATCGTATTTGGCACGTAATTAATTTGTTAATTCGGCTTTTGTGAAATCATAAGAACCTCTTATAAAGTGCTTAAATATTTTCGCTCGTTTAATTTAACACATATAATAGGTAAGCGTATTACTATTATAATTTCGAGGTAAAAATAAAAATACCCATTAGCTGCGTAATTTCATAAAAATATTAGCTGTACGTGAACCACACTTTCGATGTACACATATAATATTATAAACACTATACACCCGTCAACTACGGCATGCAATGCCATTGTTATAAGGAATAACCTATACACTTCCATCTCGTCACTTAGAACTTTTATTAAAACAGGGTCATCCAGTGTCATAAGTGTTTCAGACTAGTTATGTTATTAATTTGCTGAAAGTGTCAAAGTTTGTGAATGGTTTAAAAGTAATTAGGTTATTTTTGAAATATAAGGAAGCAACGTGGCACATTGTTTATAGAGTAACGGGCGAGGAGTAAACAACAATGTTATATGTTTTTAGTATAATATCAGTTTCATTAAATTAAAACGGGAACACGCCATTGCACTAACTTCATCCGGTGTGAAATGTTGTCACAAAGGAAACGCAAACTAAAAAAAAAAAATTGTACAAACAATTGTGAAATGATGAAAAGGAAATTCACATTTTAACTATATAAAGTTCATAAGTATCATAAATCAGAACTAAAATGCGCGTGGTCGGGTTTTAGGGCGAGCTGTGGTGATATCTAAAATGGGACCCTTGGATTTTGTCCGAAGTATATATATTTATCAGGATAATATGTAAAACGCAAAATATGAATACGCTCGTAAAATCACATTTTCGGGCAATAAAGTAAATGCATTTATCATAGTACGAACGTTTTATGATTTTTTGCTGTGTAGAATATACCGTTATTCGCGATAGTATTAAATGTGTTATCAGTTAAACGTATGTATTACGTGAGTACAATTTGAGAGCGATTATCGAGCTAAGAACGTGAGATGGAATGGATAGAAATGCGAACAAAATGATGGAGTTCCCGACGGTCGATTACCGTCGGATGTAAACTTGTATACAACAATAATAATTATAATAATATTTTCCCTCATTCATTTTTTTTTTTTTTTTTTTTTGACACTACAGTTTTAGGGTAAACGACACCTCGCATTACTGCACAGTTACATTTCATATCGTGCAGCACAAGAATTGTGTCGTTATAAAGTTTCTGTGACTGAGAATATAATATATAGGACATAGGTGTATAATATTATGTGGGGTTGAGCACAGACAGATACAATTTTATAAACATTTATATAACGATGAACGGTGTGGTAGTTTCCGTTGAGACGATATTAAAACTCGGGTTAACGAACCGCAAAACGCGACGCTTTACGACAACATCGACTACCATATCATATAATATACATGTACTGTATACATGAAAATTTGGTCAGAAAACTCCCGAGAAAGATAAGAGAACACTCGCCGCTCGTCGGACGAGAAGATACATAACACTACTAAACGTCGCTCAAAAACTTATTCGAACAGAATTGCCAGACGCGAAATGTGTACACTGTACTAACAACACTTCATCTTTCAATTTATATCACCCTTAAGCACTGGGCCTAGTGTACAACTACGCATACACATACATATATATGCGAATAATATTATTGTATATACAATAATGTGACATGCCGTTTCTGATATGTACTTATAGAGAACAGTCTTTGAACAAAATACAAACAATCGGTCTGGTATAACTACAGAGTGATTCGCATTGCATGGCGTGGCGACTTCCATTATATAATTTAACGATGAATTTATTAAAATTTTGATTTTTAAATATACTCAAACTTATTTTTGAGTTCTGGGAATTTTTTTTTTACTACCTTACATGAGTGTTTTGTGGCAATACATACTTCTGTATTTTTTTTTTAAAAAAAAAAATCGCCAATTTTTACTGTAAGCTTACTATTTAATGGATATTTTTCAAAATATTGATGTATCAAATTCAAAATTCGGACTAGTAATTTTTCCTTAATTTAAATTTATATATTAAGAACAATAGTTTTATTATACGTGGACCATTATTATCATACATAGTTATTTATAGCTTAATATAAATTACTTACCTAAATTTTCAAATCATTATAGCCTCCATTACTTACATCTTCCAAACGCACCCTAGATTTAGCTATTATCCTTAGTCCATAAAGAATTTATATTTATATTTTGATTTTGATAGGTTAATATTTTCAAAAAACTATTTAATAAATAATTTACAGCAGAAAAGGGGGATTGTGATTTTTTATCAACAGAAGCTTGCAGTATTTCCGCTGGACATTCCTTAGCACTACAAATATATCTTAAAATTTTTTTTAAGTGGTCTTTAAGTATACTTAAATATTTACTTTCTTTAATCTAAAAATCAGATTTTATTTGAACATGTTTGGTGAATCATACTGTATATCTACAGCTGCTTGGGTAGTTCACATCCTTTGTATTTATTTTGTCGTTTTCTCGGAAGCCACATACGTCACAGTAAGTCATTTCAAGATAAACACGACTTGTTATATCATTATTTACATCAGCTCTTTTATACTTTCAGTTATTATTGTAAGGTACTACATCACAATCTTCTGTGCTCGACGACGGAATTGACGGATGCACGGAAAATTCCAATAACATAAGTAAAAATAATATCAAACGAGTTTAAAACCTACTTTGACACTCTAATATTAGTTCTATACTAGAATAATATTACAGCAAAAAAGTAGAAGAGAACTTTCCAGAAAGTCACAAAACTTAGATTTACTGTCTTTATACTACTGCCGTATAATATTATGTATACGTTTTCGGAAAACATGAAAACATTATTGTTTGTCCATGCGATACACGCCTGAGAAGTGAGCAGAATTTATTTTCATCGAATTTAAACAATGCGGAAATAATATTATAGCTATATTTGATTTAAAAACTATATAAAATCAGAAATATTATTTTAATGCAGCAGGCGGTATGTTCATTTTTAATAAGTCTGTTGGCTGATGACGTAACTCTCCAAGGTACATTATTATATATGATTCGCAGTTAGAGTCGCCAAGGGCTGGCATTACTTCAACGTTAACTTTAAGGAATCATACTTTGAGTTTCTAAATGACATATTATAACAGACAGTCAGATGGATAGACGGATTGCAAATCGAATCTTAACGACTTAAACAACTTAACGACGTATACTCTCTTTAGACATAAACGAACAATGACGTAGAAAAATAATGGGATTTGTAAAAATAAAAAAAAGCTGATAGGTATATATATAGTTCTTATGTTTACAAGAAGAAAGAAAGGTAGGTACGTTAGAACCAAAACGATTGGACTAGAACAAATAAGAGAACGTTCGTTGAAAATATTACGAAATCAAAATAAGATTATATTCATGAAAATTAGTTCCCAATCCAAATAATATAATTTAAAATGTTTGAGTACGATATAATATGACTGTATGAAAAAAAAATAATGAAAATAGCAAACAGAATTATTTGAATACTTTAACTGTAACCGTATTAATATCTATAATATATAAAGGTAATGTTTTCAAATGGATCGTTAGGTAATAATAATATTGTAACTGAAAGCGGAGAATTTAAATTTTTCTTGAATGCTACTGTGCGGTGTGCGCACATTACACCTACGGGGCTATTGAAATTAAAATTGTATTTTTATTTATGTATACACAATAATATTTAGGTACCTATATCTACAATACTGCAGTAACATCGTTTGCAATCCGTCAGATAATGGAAATTTCAAGTGCATATATATTGTGCAATCGTGGGCTATGCCGTCTTACAATAATACTTAACTTAACATTCAAATACCCGGAATACCTACTAAAATGTAATAATTTTATTTCGAATTTAATAAACGAGAAACATTGTGTATATATCATTTATATATATAGCCATCCAAAGCACAATTGATTTGTTGTCAGTAAGATAAACTCGCGATGCATACCTCCTACTGGTGTATGTCGAAAAAAATATAAATAAACGTCAAGGGTGGATTCAGTTCCATATAGAATAATATTTCAGAGAAAACATAGAAAAAAGTATAGGGATAACATGTCTTTGGTGAAAATAATAATAACAAGCAGGAAAACATAATACTCGTATGGCTGCTTATAATATGATATGTGACAACAAACTTTTTCAAACATTGAAATTGGTATTTTAATAAAATAAAAATTATCGTAATTGATGTTTTTCAATTCTGTAATTATTTATGAGTAATTTATTGGGGGCTCACAATTTATTTTGTAAACGCTTTGTACGTGTAGTTGGATGGAAAACTGGTCTTTGAATATCAAAGTAATAATATAAATAATTGTGTTTGAAAAACGAATTTTTGCAGACCACAATTCACTCAGAAACGACCAGAGTTTTATCTAAAACCGATTGCCGTTTATAATTCATCAATGTTTTCCTCAATATTTTTTCAATAAATATTCAGAAATTGGGAAAATAACCTTTTCTAAAGTAACGCACCTGTGTTGAATTTAAAAATGTAAAGTGGTATTATATTTCGATGTGGTGAAACACACTTTTATAAAAGAAGAGTTTTTTTAAAAAACCAAAAAGTCTTTACCGAAAAAAATACATATCGCTGTAGAATCAATAGCTTGCTCCACTCAGAATCTAAAATTGAATGAGAAAATAATTATCTTATTACCATTTTTACATATATAGTATATATTTTTATTATATTCATCATATACCTAACATCATAATATAATGTAGTGCAAATAATAAATGTACAATACATCATCGTCCATCATGTTCAAAAGAAATCTTACCAGGCTTGGACTACATTGTAATATAATAATATACGTGCTTTGTGTTTCAGCATAAACGGGAAATTGACCAGTCGATATAACATGTAATAAGTTAAACCCTCTCGAATCATTATCTTGACTTATATGAATATTGACTAGCGTCAGGATTTTTATTCAGGATATTTTCAAAACGATCATCTTAAGTGAGTAGGTATCTCAGATACAATAAAATTGTATCTTATATCTATGGTATGGGAAGTATTAAGTATTATGTGTTGTGTTGTATTTTTAATCTATGTGTCAAACATTTTATAAGATGTTTACTACAAACGATTCTCGTATACGTTAAACAGATACTTTAAAACATTCATTTTATTTTCTAAATACTAATAATTGTAAAGAATATGCATATTTAGTTTAAACATATTTTTATCGCCACTGTTTGTCATAGAGGTTTAGTATAAACATATTTCCAATATTTCCACAAACACCAGATAACTTATTATGCACGAAAAATATTTTAAAACTTAAGAAACCACTGACAGCTGTTACAATAATTATATATTAATAACACAATACAATTATGACAATTATATTAATTAAAATAATAAAAATAAAATATTATTTATATATTTTTATTCAGTACTAGTGATAAAAGGGTTTACTCATAAACCATAATATACATAATATTATAATTTAAGTATAAAGAATATATTATTCTATATTATAATAATAAGAAAGATTTTATCGACGATTATCATATTTTTCTATGAGATTATTACACGTTATAATAGTACAAACAATAAACTTGGTATGGTAGACGATGGGAGTATAACAAACATCTAATATAGTTCTGTAATGTGCAATAATAATTAAGCAATGCTGTAGGTATTAAATTATTAAATATATATATATATATATTTTTTTTTTTGGTCGTTTCACTGTGATATTTTTCCCTAGGACATAATGATTTACGCCTTCCCATCGCAAAAATAAATAAATCATAAAATAATGATAAAAATAACAGAACACTTATATTAAACATTATTTATGGGGTTAATAATCACTCGTATAACTGAAATTCTAATAATAAAAAAATTCAAGGAAAGGAAATTTCTCTCTCGCTCATTATTAGCTGTAAATACATAACTTAATTCCAGTAAGTGTACCTAGTAGAAAGTATTTAGATAGTAATCATTTTATAGTGTTATATTTTTTGTAGTTATCATGTTTGTCAGTTGTTACAATGATTTGAGTGTTTATAAAAACTTTAAAAATGTAATGAAATTATACGATAAAGGTTTATTTTTATAAAAAAAAAAAATGTTTAAATTTATTTTATAATGTTTAGAGCATTTAATAATTAAGTTTTTTTTTATAAACAATATTATTAATACATTTTTTAAAAACTTATTTATATCTGTTATTCTATTTTATATTTATACATATCGCCTAATATTTATCAGTTTTAGAATTTAAAATTAAAATATATTTGTTTACTGTAAAAAAATATTGTTTATAAAAGAACAAGTTGGTTCAATTTATAAAATGGGTAATTTTAGATAATGGTTATAACATATGCATAATATGTTAATATAACGACCAAATATTCTTACATTTTATTTTTACCAATATATAACGAATTTAATTTTACTTATTTATACATGCATTTACCATAGTTTAATCTGACGTACAATATGTATGACATTACAAAGAAATACATAAATTTAAATTTTCTTGAGAATAAACTTTTTATTTATGTATTATATATATATATATACACAATGTACATGTATGTTAGAACACATTTATACAATATATATATTTTTGACGTAATTGTAAATAAAAATATAATAAATATATATTTAAGCTATTTGAAATTTACTATAATACTGTACGTACACACTATAAAGTGACACGTCTTATTATACTCATAATATCATAGATTCATTTTGTAAATTAAACAAATAAAACAATATTTTTTACCACTAGAATAGAAAAAAGAACACATGTTGTACATACATAATACTTTAAAACTTAAATGACCACTATTGATCCTCGACAGTACACTTTTAACGTCAAACAAAATATCGAAAATGAACTTGCAAGTACTATAGAATTTAAAAAAAAAAAAAGAATTTTACGCAACAAATACAAACGACATTTTCTATTTAGTTGATTATTATTATTCGTAATTAATACAAAATAAAATATAAACCAAATCATAAACATGATAAGGTATATATATAAAAAGCAGGCAAGTGGGTACCACTCTACTGTACATTGAGTGCCGTGTGCATCATTATATACTCGTATTATAGAAGTGTTAAATTTGAATCCAATGATAGTACCTATAATTTGTATACGAAAAACGATTCTGAACGAAGATTATTTGTCAGCCTAAGGTGGTTTATGTTTTAATGGCCTGAATACACCAACATTTAAGTTCTTTTATAATTATTGTAAGCTTAAGTTATGAAAAACCTTGTATTAAATTTTCAACTCTTAGATACTTATACAAAAAATTGTATGAATTATACCTACAAAATAATTTGCAAATATTCAGGAATTTGACGAATTTTTGTCAATATTTGAACTTCAAATGCTAATAAAAAAAAAATTGTGCCTATGTATTCTTATAATTTTTTAATCACTATAAGAATAACTTATGAGGAACTTTGCATTAAATTTTCAAGTATTATTATAGGGCCAAAAAAATGTTATCAATACTTCAATATATTTTTTCAGAAAAATTGAAAATTTCAGTTGTCTATTAATAGCTCAAAAATAGTCAAAATATTTTGAAAATAAAATCTCGTAAAGAAAACGCAAATCTAAATAACTGGTAAAATTTTTAAGTATCTACCACTTGTAATTATTGAATAATAACAAATATTTAAAATCGTTTGAGGATAAATCGTTATCGTTACGCTATTTCGTAAAAATTTAAAATTCAAACGCACTTAAAATTTTTCCTATAATGATGCTTCGTGTTTTCTCTATAGATACTTGAAGGAAAACTTATGGAAAACTTACTTCAAAATTACTTGCAAATTTTCTCGTTTTCGTCAGATTTCGTAAAAATTTGAACTATAAACGCTTATAAAATAAAAAAATTATGACTAACGATTTTTAGTTTTTTTCAGCTACAATAAGAACAATTCATAAGGTTCCTTGTATTAAATTGTCAAGTGTTTTTGATCATCCAAATTTTTTTATAGACACTTCAAAAAAAATTCTTATAAAAATCTAAAATTTCAGTGGTCAATAAATAGCTCAAAAAAAAACCAAATTTTTTTGAAAATTTAACTGTATATAGATAACACTAACATAAACATTTGGTGAATATTCCAAGTATTTTCAGTGATTAGTTTTTGAATTACAACCATATAAAAAATCGATTTGGTCAAAAACTGGTTTTGCGTAAAAATTCCTGTTTTTCCGTCATTTTTTTTTTGTTTTCTCGATTTTTTTGAAAACTGTTGGAAAATTTTTACTTTTGACTTCTATAATGCACCAAGGATATTCACTTTTACATCGGAAACCACCTCCAAAGTTTGAAATTGGAGCATTATTTTGACTAGTTATGCTGTACACAGACACACACACAAAAAAAAGTACACATCATTGTAAAATCAATACTTTGATCACTTCGATCAGAATCTAAAATTACAGAAATGGATGAAACAAAAGCCCAGCAGTAAAAACTTCATTCTTTATTATTCTCTTAACTTCGATCACTAACATGTGTATGTATATTGTATACTTAGAAAACCATAAGTACAAAAACACCTTATAGACAACGAGTGAATAAGTATATTATATAACAATCCAAACAATTTTTTTCTATTAGATTTTAGTTGAGAAATTTAATAAAAAGAAAACCTAAGGTAGAAAGTAATCATAAAACTTAATTATAGAACTTTATTAATAAAATTGTTGCAAAACGCGTAAAAATAAATAACTTTTCTTAAAACCTACCTTTTGAAGTATGAAATCATTTTTATTTTACATTGTTTTATTTGCACAATTCCGAGTAATACTATTAATGAATTAAGTTTATGATTAAAAATGAATGCCAAATAGATCACAGGAAACGGAATTGAATTTTTATTTTAGATGTTTGTCCAAACTTTTAAGTGGATATAATATAAGCTATACGATTCTTTAGTAAAATTTTAAACAGATAAAACAATAATCAACTGTAGATTTAAAACTGAAAACCCTTCAATGTTTTTTTTTTACCAATTTTAAACATAAAACTAAAATGTATAACCATGACATAGGATTAATTTAATTGCTTATAATATCTAATAACATTCGAGAAAGATTAAGGAAAGTTTCAAATTGATTTAAATAAACATAATTTTGATAAGAATAAATTAAAACTTGTATATAGCACACTGATTTTGGTACATATTAACACATATAATAAATGTAAATACTGTAAGTATTTATTACATGAATTGTAGAATGATCTCAAATTTTAGTAAATACTATGTCATAGTATAGGTATGCATATAATAATTACATATTTAATTTTATTCGTATGCATTTTTTTCTTAATTCAGTATATGATAGGTCGCTCTTTAAAACAGTATTTTTTTTTTTGATTTAAGAATAAAATGTTTCAAGTACTTTTATATTATGGTATATTACACACACACAAACAAATGTAAATTCTGAAAAAACAATGAACTGAACCGTATACACTTATCTAACTGTATAGATATCTATGGTCTTATTAAGAATTTATAAGTGATAAGTAATAAGTTATCGAATACCAAACACGGTCCTTAGCGGAGCTCAGTTATCAAAGTGTTGATATTTTATTAAAACATTGGAAATGCTATAAAACAAAAATAAACAATCGCGAATAAATACTATTAAAGTATATGTTCCAAAAAATTACAACGAATAAATTATTTTAAAATAAAAAATTAAGTCTTATAATTAGGTACTTATCTAAAGTAAAAATAATTTGATATTAAAATAAATCAGAAAATTAATAAAAACATAATCGTCGAATTCAATTTTTTATAGATAAACCTTTAATGATTTAATATTTTGAATGGTAAGATTGAAAATGCTTAACTAACGGTTTTATTCGTGACAGTACCAATTCTCATGTCATAAAACTTCATCTCCCTTTATCATCCAGGCAAACGAAAGTATCGATATTAAATTACTATTGTATAATTGATATTAAAATATGCTATTATTGAGTATACAATTGAAATGAAATCTATAGGTTGGTACTTCTCGTTTTATCCCGGCTTTCACTTGTCAACTTATCGCATCAACTAAAAAATTCTGAAATTTATTTATGTCTTATATAACTTGGGCGACTCAGTCGATAGAGTTCATTGTTGTTATCATTACAAAAAATAATATCCCTTTGGGCTACAATACATTGTTTTATATTATTTTTGGTTGGTGTTCTTCTAACTTATATCGATATGTATTTAAAGACTTATTTCTGAACCGTCATTGAAGTTGTAAAACCGAATGAAATCAATTGCGGACATTGGCCGCCACAATGACCATCGTTGTAACTTGCAATCACGAGAGCGCATGATATGTTGGCACAGTTTTGACGCTTTGTAAAAAGCGGTCAAAGCACCACCATACAGCTGGCAAACGGACAAATGATCAACACGACCAAATGTGTCCCAATACTATGGCGTGTGCGAGATTAGGTGGACAATTTCGAGGGGTGTCCGATTTACGAATTTCTGCTTAAGTGAAGGCTATACGACCGACCACAAGACGTGTAACCCTTCTCGACGTGTGGTCGCTCACTTAATCGAATCTATTTCTTGTGTGCCCATCACGTTTGACGACGTTAGTATGCGAAAAAAGTGTGAAGCTCACCCACCCAAAATACCGAACCTTAGTTAGATTTTTAAATATTTTTCAACTACAATAGTCATTCTGAAATCGATCGTGGTATTTATGTGTCCATGTAAACATAGATAATATTACGTCCTTGACGAATGCTTCGATAACTTTTATTTTAGATAGGTTATAAAAGTATCATTTCAGTCAATAAGATTAATTTAATGAAATGGTATAACAATTACTTAATAACATTGTTTATTATACGAAGATAAACAAATAAAAGATACGTTGACTATCATATTATTATGCAAATATTTTTAATTCCTGACATAAATTAACGAATTTATAGGCATGCTCATAATTATTGTGCTCTCATGTCATTATTAATTAATTTCAATCAATTTCCGAAGTTTTCATATAGGTATTTAAAAATACAATTTTTCGAATACACCTTTATTATATCAGATGACTAATAATTATTTATGCCTCTCTATATAATTATAATACCTATGTCAAGGTTTAATCTAATAATTGCATTAAGCATGATAATATTATCATTATTATAAGCCATTACAGAACTAAATTTTAGCCAATGGGTTTAGAAAGAAACAAAGGAAAGTGATAATAATTTAAAATAAGTTTCTTATGGTTTTATAAGAAGCATCATTCTATAATATACATATAAGCAGTTTAGAAGAAAATGTGTAAAATCATGGCAAAATACAAAAGTAGAAGTATAATTCATTGCATTACTTAATTTTTAACCCTTTAAATAATGAGCGTAATTCAAATAAGAATTATATACGAAGTAATAGGGAAATTAAAAGTAATTGTCTTTTTTAGTTGTCAAACCTTGAACTTAATGTTGAATTATTTAATATAAAATAATTTAATTGTTTGTTCTTTGATTTATGCATTTGATTTAGACGGTACCTACGTCTAATATATTGACTTTTTTGTTTTTTAAAACCAAATTAAGTAATCTGTTTTTTTATTTTGTTTCGTTTTAAAATTTGGAATGTTTTTTGATTGCACACACACCCCTTCGTATTCACTATTAATACTGTAGTCATTATGGTTGTACCTACTATTAAAAATGTTTAGCAATCAATATAATTATAATCGAATCGCAAGTATGTAAGGTAAAAATATTGTCTATTTAAATTGTTAAATATATAATAAATTACATAAATCATATTAAATTATAAATGTGATACAAGTAAGTTGTTTTTCGATTTAAAAATGTATAATCAATTACAAAATAGCTGATATGTTTTCCAGAATCAACAATAATATAGTACTCGCTTTGAATCTTTGAGATAAATCAGATCATTTATCAATTCTTAAAAAGTTTTGAATACGCCCAAATGTATTTTATCGTACAATATAATATCATGACATATCCGTTTGGCATATTATTGTAAAGTAAAATATTTTTGAATTCAGATTTTAGTCTGCCAGTTAATGCTTACATTATATAAATTCTCAAGAGATAACAAATAATTCGTTCTGCTCCGATTGTTTGGTGTATAGCCCAACTGAAAGTCATATGGTTGTAGTATTTTGATCACAATGATTGTATATAACTCTTTATAATTTTTATACTTTTAACATGCCATAGTGGCATGTTGTTAACAATTCACTATTAAGTATTTAAATTACGAAATAACTCTGGTTATTTAGTATTTTTTATCTATACCAGATAACTGCTTTTATAATAAGGAACGAAATAATTCTTAGGAAATGTATTTACAATCCCAGACATTTTCCAAGGGGGGGGGGGTACATATAATAAAAAGTAATATACATAGGTCCTAGATATATGTAATTTGTAGGTAATTATGTTATAATATCTTATTTTTTATTTCATTTGGAAGAGCGCCACCTTTTCCCTCCCTTTGATCCACCCCTAACTGGATTTAAGGAGTTTCTTTTGTTTTCAATTTAGTGATGAATAACTTAGGTAAATTGGTAAAATAGATAAATGTACGACATTTTAAAAAATGTCTGCATATAGGTACGACTTGATAGAAAAATATATGGATAATATTTAGGACAATTATTTATAACGGAAAAACTAATTTTTTGAGATAATCTAGTTTATTTGTTTCAATTTTTTTAATAGCAGCAATATCGATACCGAAAAAAATATTGAGTTTGAAATAGCTCGGTGTGACAGACGTCTATTAAATATATATAATTATTTACAAATTCTTATATTATGCTATATTGCTATTATAGTGGATTTAGATTTAAGAGGCGTGGGAACTAAATAGGTACTAATATTCACAATATCAGGTATACAAATTTATAGGGGTGATGTAAATTTGTTTCAGATTTTGAGTGAAGTGATTAAATAATTATATACTTACTCCGATTCATATAACTATTATACCTAAGTGTAAATAAATGTATATCGATTTACTGTTACATTAATTGTGTTACACGATGAATATTCAATGTATTTCAAATATTGACTCAGATGGTTATATTTTTATTTTTCATTTTTATCACATTATTTAAAAAAAAAAAAAAAAGATTCTAATATATTAAAATGTAGAGTCATAATGCGTGTTTACGTATGTGTATAATACTATAATGTATGCAATATGTAGTAGGCACCTATATCGTATATGATACATACATATAACCTACCTACAATATAATATTATGAACGAAATTATCATTGTTTCGTATTGTTTATAGTATTTACACAGGTAATTTTGTAATCATATCAAAGAACACGATAATTATAATATTTGAGATTTTGTATTCGATAAATACACTTTGTATGCATATTTTTATATTATGTATTTGTAGGTGTCTATAAGAAATTATGAATAAGAAAAGATTTAAAGGGTAAAATTACCATTCACACGATGAAGTTCATATAATATATATTTGTGTATGTGTGTGTGTATTTAATTTACGCCATATTATTATCGTATACAATGCTTTAAAATTTGTATACATTAACACTCCATGATGGAAACTGAATGATACCTTAAATTAGATGTATGATATGAACCTATAAACTAATGTAAAACCACAGAATTCGACGAATGCAATAGATACTCACACTTAATCGTCCACATTTTAGAATTGTACTCGACAATCTAGTAACTTCATATTATAATGTCGTTTTCATAAATAACTATGGATATGATAGAGAGGGTGGAAATATAATAGGTATACGAAGTGATAGGTGCAAAAAAGAAAACAATATTACAAAATAGAATGCTCACAGAGCCGGAATAATTCTTGATAAAAATCTAAAAAACATAATTATTTTTTAGGGGAAAATGTTCATCTTGGATAAATCAAACGAACAATAGTAACTGTTACGAAACGAGTACAATTTGTTATATTTATATGTAAAAAAACATACTCCAAATGCCATGTACTCCAGTAAAGCAACAATAGCGAGCACGCAAAATAAAATGTTATTTTTGCTCTTATGTAAAAGAAAAAGTGACTTAGTGGAATGATTGTACACCGTGTATACAGTCATACAGACGATGATGCAAAGAATGCAACATGAAGAGAAGTCTTCACAGATATATGGAAAGTTTATTCGCTGAACTGTAGTATGTATTGTGTGGATAGTGAAGTACACTATAGAGTACGCAGTGAGTATGCGCATTAGTTGCAATTGGTGGGTGATGATTGGGACTACGTCATTCTAAGACTTATTTTTTCCAAAACCCATTTTCCATCTATCAAGATAATTTTCTTTGACAATGCTACTTCCACTTCCTCAATAAAATACAATCGTAATCGATTATATAATATAATTTTATATGTACCATAGTTCTTAGTTAATAGATTATTATTAAGTTACTATATTATTGAGTAACTATATTTGTAACTTAAAAATTCATGTTTCTCTCTCGGTAACTGAATAATACTATATTCATCAAACACCAACATTTACGAGTAGATTATTTTTTAATATTATCACCAACTAGACGCATTTAGTGTGTGGGTTAAACGATTTCCTAGAAATATGAAAACCTCATTATCATGAATGTTCCGACGATCACGTCAGATTTTCTTTAATATACTGTCAATAGTTCGGTTAAAGTAGATTTACGTTCTACCATAAAGGTTTATCTCTAACCACGAATTGGTAAGGGACAACGACAATAGTGAAAATGGCAAATAGTTTTCAGGAAAATAACAAGATGAACGCATTGTGTCGATAATCGAGCAACTGTGTTAGCAGCGCTTTTCTACGTAATTCAGACAGGACAATTCGTTAGTGAAAAAAGCTCATTAGTAGTATAAATGACGAGTTCTAGGTTCTAAGAAAACCGCCAAATAATTATAAAATGGTTGACGATTGTCCGGTTATACATTTTGTATTATTGTCGCCTCTTACGAACACGTGAGGTATAAATATCTAAAAGTATCTCTGAATAATAATAATAGTATTGATTATAACATTTTTTTGTGTTATTTATTGAGACTGAAACTCGAAACGACGTGTTTCATTGACTGTGGACGAGAGGAGAACACTATTTCAGTAAGGTAAATTCACGCATTATACAGTAACCGACATGACAAGCATGTGCAGTGTACACCTACTGAACGTCGAACGAGTCGGAGATTAATTGATAAATCGTTCCGAAAATGTCAATGCCGGCTTCAAACACTCAGCAAAACGAAAAGTGGAGGAATGAAAAAAATAAAATAAATAGGTAATATACACACAGCGCAAAACAAAAATCCACCTGCTACCTCACACCAACGTACTAGCATAGCTTCGATAAAATTGTTTACAAAGTTTTAGTCACTTCGAATTTTGTTAATCTAAAAGAAAAATTACTTTTGTGCGTGTATAAAGGCATGCTATAATTGAAAAATGATTCGCAGCGCAGACTTCTTTCGATGACTTCAGATGTTAACTTGTGCTAAAGTTCTGAGAACTGATACCACGTTTTAACTATACATACTCTGTGAGTAAATTATTCGTTGGAATCAACTCAGAAGTCAGAATTATCGTTGAAGTAGACGGGTGAACTTAATAATTATAATTCATATTACGCACAAACTACGCATATTATATAGTCTGATGATATCGTGAAAATGATGGTAATTTTCGTGTGATGCGTGTTCCACTGCAGTAATAACGATTAACGGTATAATAGGTATGAAAACAGTTTTTTTTCTCCTTATATTATTCTCTTCTAGACGTTGCTGCATTCTAAAAAGGATAACACGTGCATATAGAGCCCATAGTCTGCTTAAAGATCAAATTGTAATTCTAGAACGCTACTCGAGTATAATAATTTATGTATTAGTTTCCCGTCGACCGCGTCTCAACCTCGTGCGCTAGCGAAATGTAAATGGTCTAGACAGCATATATCCCCGGCGGACATATCCGTCTAAATTTATACACCCATTATAATATTGTGTAAGTACATCATAGCAATAATAATGTGCAATAATATCACATCGATAAATGTATGTTTGTTCAAATTTTAAAATAGTTACGACGGGGACGGATAAGACAATATTCGATTATAATAATATTATTATTATTATTTGTATTGTAACGTCGTTGGGTCATGACGTTCAGTCGCAGATATTATTTTTAGTTACACGCACTGTAGAGGGTAGTACGCGGCTTACGTGAATTACTCCGCTTTCAATTATGGGAACTGTATTATATGCCCCTAGACCACTTAAAATTAGTAAATCTTCGTGGGACATTTTGTATACATCATTATAATAACATGTACGCAAACGCGTGTCTTGCCCGTCACAATGGTTTCTAGAAACTAGTTATATAAATTATACTCTGACGGTGATACACTTTTGGTGAGCGACGGGTGTAATATGAACAAATAAGTACCTAATTACGACCACTTGTTGAAAATTGTTCATTTTTCTTTTTGTAATTGGTTAAAATGTTAAGACTATATATTTAATGCTACAAAATTTTTTTTTCTATTTTTTGTAGTACAAATAATAATTAATAAATCATGTACATGATACAAATCAATAACAACTATAATAAACAATAATAATAATATGGGTCATATGCTGACTGAACATGTTCATCACGTCACGTCAGATAACCGTGTTAAAAGTTGAAACATGTCGGTAAAAAAATCATTTTTCGACCGAATTTATCTGAATTAAATTGACGAACAATAATGATAAAAATAAATATAAAAAATAATAATATAAATAATATTACAATGTTAATACGACGATACCGTACATACTTTAAAAACATCATAATTATAAAATGGTATGGTAGGTATTATACTTTTTAACATTATTTTTAATTAAGATTAAATCAACAATAGTAATTAGAAAATGTTATTTTCCAATAAATAGATATTATGTAAACTAATCATACAAATAATAATATTATACTATTATAATGTCATAAATAATTTTGAAAAAAAATAATAATACATTTTTGGTACCGATAATTTTCAAATTCAATAACTTGTTAAAGTTTAAACATATTATAATATAAACTAATTGTCATTTAGTTATTGTCAATTTTTTTAAATACTTCAAAATAATTTTACCAGCTAGATGGCTTGATCGAAACACTTTTTTGAAAACTAAACCGAAATATTCATTAATAAGGTCCTATTATGTTCTAGAAAATGCTCTTGTCAGAAATTACAATATACATATACATATTTTTACACTATTAATAATAGATACTATATTTTTTCCCGGTTTATTTAAAGCATGATTTCTCGATAATATATGAATACAACTAATAATTATTTTCTGCTCATTCGAAATATCATAAATAAGTTGTTGCGACTTTTGTGTTCTATTTGATTGTACGATTAACAGTGTGGTTCGTTTAAATGCTAATTAACTTTGATTTAACTGAAATTTAAATTAATATAACCAGTTTTAAAACTACGTTTGTTTAAATTATTTAATAAAATGATTATAAAATTCGCAGTACCGACTATTGATTTTATAATTTATTAATGTATTTAAAATGAATTTGGTATGCAACCCATAGAATAATGCCAATACAGAGTATGTAACATGTATATAAGCTGCTTATAACATTTATAACAATTACTCGAATGTAATTTTAGAAAGTAAACAATCATTGGTTAAAAAGCCACGTAATATTATTATTATTATTTATTAAATTTATTTACTTTATACTCATACAGGCAAGTAATTGTTAATACAAAAAATATTACGTAAAATATAACTGTCAAAGTCAACACGTTCTTCGCAATCTTTTACTACTATTATATATAAATTATTTTTAAAATATAAAAACATTGGCTACGAAAGTAAAGACAGATCCCGCATTGGTGCATTAGTGATCTTTCAGTATGACTCCGGTAGATTTGTATATTTGTTTGTATACATACGGTAGAACTGTTTATCGTCAAAATCATCAAATAATAAAAAGATAAATACTTAAATAAAGGATGAAAACACTTTAAATAGTCAATAAAGTGTATTTGAAACATTCCGTTAAAACGATAAATAAATTAATATCATCGGGTTTAGTGTAGTTATAGTGCACGTAAAATTCCTTATTATATTATTTAAATATACAAACGTAAATCGTAACGAAAACAAGTAAAAATAACTTAAAGACGGAAGAAATAGCATAACCAGAGAGAGAATAGCTATGAATGGTATTCACAAAGACGCACAAGAACAAATGATGATAAAATGCTGAAACAATTGCAACTTGATGGTAGGTAATAATGGTAATATACAATTAGATATACATAATAATATTATTGTTTTTCAAAAAAATATTTGAAAAATATATAAGAAATATAAATATATAATAATGTAAGAAAAATAAATATTAAAAAAACCACAAATTCTTCGAATCAAAATGTCATATTATTATATACATATAAAGTATAAACTACAGAGTAAAACAGGTATAACTAACCAACTACCTATGTAATCATCTATATTTCATTGTCTATATTTGTTTTTAAATTGAAATATTACAATCATCATTGATTGTATAATATATTTCAAATATTATTTTATATTTAAAATAAATATTATAGGTAAACATGAATTATTACATTTGTCATTTATTTTCGTTACTTAATACTTCTTGAACATCATACTATTATTTCGGTGATATTGTTATGTACAAATTGTATTGATCATGCAAATTATTATTCAAATTTATTTTACTGAAATGGATTATGTATTGGTTTAAAATATATATATATATATATATATATATAATCAGTTTTTATGGAAAATAATATGATGTTTGAGAATATAAACCTAATTGAAATGTCCTGAACTTTTCCCGACATTTTTTTTTTGTTTTAACAGTCCGACGACTCAATTTCACATTTATTGGTATATATATTATTAAACATTTTACGACCTACACGAGCATTATTAAAGAGCGACTTTGAAATCCAAGAGCTTTATATAACGCAAATCAAATCTATATAACGTATGGCACTCTATTGCTAATGTCTCTTCATAAACAAACACCCTTAATAGTTAATTACTTTTAATTATAGTGCCCAACAAAATAAATAATTTAATTTTGGAATTCCATTTAATGTTTTAGAGTTGCATTACTTTATTACTCCTTATCAAATGATATATAAAGTTTATATTTTGTTTCCATATATTTTCACTTGTGTATTCACACCAGCCAAACTAAACTATGTAGAGATAAATTCAAAAGAAACTCACCACTTCACCTATAATCATTACACTTGTGTCTATATTAATGTGCAATTAATCCGTAATCTCGGATCTCCGTTTACTGTCCTATTCTATTAATTTGTGGTACACGACCAAGTCCACTGAGCAAATACAGAGTTTAAGTAGAACAAATATAATTGCAAAGCTGTAGAATTATAGTTAGCAAATACACTAACAATATTGTTGTATCATCTGTGTATCCAAATCCGTAAGTGGTTATTCGATTCAAGTCCAAAGCAGCGGTGACTAACACAATATCTTTTGATCCAATTAAAGTATCAAACACACAAATTCACTGGTTTTAATCAAAAATATCCTGTTTTAATTGTATCAAAGATTTGCACCTGAAATAACCCATACCCTTAATGGGTAAATACGTTTAAAAATCCTAAAATCAAAAGTCCGCAACATTTATGCCAAATTATCTCGCGAAGCGATCATTTTAATCGAGTTAACAACACCCAAAGGAAATATTGGTGAATATCCGATAAATTAGATTTGAAAAATTGCCAACACATATTATTATTAATCTTTTAATGCGATTAAATTAATTATATTTCACAATATGTTGAGACTACTTCATTTGTTTAGATTCATAAACAAAAAACATAGGTACGTACATTAATCTTGATCATGATAAACATGGTAATAGCTCTTGGTGTTTTCATTAATTTATTAGTACATAAAATTAATTTCAGATACAACGACTATATATTTTCTTGTCGGATCAAGCACAATTCAAATACAATTTAACAATTCACTATATATAGTGATACATGTTATATTGTTATATTATATACGTAGGTTTATAGTAGCATTATAATATTAATGTGATATTTTCGTATTGTAAAATTCAATTTTTAGTGAGATAATAAATCAGATCTCTAATTATAAAATAATGCAAATGCAAATGATGATTTAAAAAAGTTAAAGAATAAAAACCTATAAACATAATTTATATATAAAGTTATTTTTTTTAGAAAAAAATGTTCAGAATTTTAATCGCCAGAGTGTGATCAACGACGTGTAACTAACTTAGGTTAAAATATAATATGGTCTGGTATTCAAAACTTTTTACATATTTTCTATTGCTTTTGTAATATTATTATTATAAACATTATATATAAATAGTATGAAATGAAATCGTTCAGTTAAACTCTCATATCGCCGAGAAGGTTTATACAAGTTCCAGAAAAGTACCTACATCGTATATTTTATAAACGTTTGTCAAGAATTTGATTTTTTTTTTTAAATTAAACACTTCAAATTTCGATTGATATACCTACCGTGAGTGAAGAAAGCGTACATTTTAACGCAGAGCACGCGTACATTTTGACGGTTCGTTGCAATTTATTTAGGTGCAGTTATAATTCATGGAAAATCCTATAATAACCTGACAATCCAACGTGCGTTACAATTTTAACAAAAACGGTATTTACTGGTACATATAATGTACTAGAGTACTAGACAAACAATAAATTGCTAATCATAATAAACAGGTGAGGTCAGAGTTTGTTGCGAATTGTCCAGTACTACAATTACAAGATATTTTTTTTTTGGAAAACATAGTTTCAAGTGTTTGAGATTATTAAATTTCCGAGAATGTAGAATACACTATATGTATACAACTTTTTATTGATGGGAATAATTTTCAATACACAATTTCGCAGGAATAGATACATCGTGAATACGGGAAAAGACATGACGTATTTCTTGTCGACATTTTTTACTATACAGTCCACATTATGTTACACGTAACGTGCACGCCATTCTACTTGGTCGTTACTTTTTGCTGACTAAAATATTACTTTTAGAAAATCATAATAAGAAACCTGATATCTGCTTTTACCGGCTAGAGATTGAAAATCATACCACGCACAATAATGGCATCATTATATTTCGTATTATACACTTTTTGAACGAGCCAAGTAAACTAATAACCTTGTCATTCAGTAACAATTTTTATTGAACTTTTATTTCATAACGAACAACGATAATTATATATTATCACTTATTATGTTTGAGTTGTAGATACCTACACAATATTTAATTAAAAATTACATGGCGTTCAACTAACTAGGTATTAAAAAACAATATTTGCTGTTGTTAAGTTTTCTTCATTAGATATAGTTCTACGACTCCGACTCCATTGAATATTGACCACGGTATATGAAAACTACCCGTCGTACACATACCTACACAATTTAATATATTATAAGATGTGATACCGAGTTTCACGTCGATATCTATGTATAAGTCACGTATGTAAATAATATCGTAACTGTACATTCCATGACCATCTTGACCATACCGTGTGCGTGTAGTATACTGAAACCGATGAGCTATCAACTTTTAGTGGAATAGACACGAAATTGTTCATGATCGGTTCCGTTTTACATGGCTATTATACGATATCGAATTGGTCCGGAGACAACGAATTCGGTATCGCATCACATAAACGTATTGTTCGAACCTATTAATCAGTTTCAGACAAGCCCATCACGTGTAGGAGGGAATCTATCTAACCGTAAATCATTTGGCCAGTGTGCCGCACGACCGTGTGCGGTTTAGCTATATCTCTAAACTAGATCAATCCATTTAAAAGGTATACTAAAAAAAAAAAACAACGTAAATGTTAACTAAAAAATACCTATAATATGCTTTTTGAGACAATAAATGATCCGGGTCATCGTGATAATATTTTTCAATACAAGCTATAAGACGTGATACTGAAATATTTGCCAAAAAACCTTAATGCGTGTATAAAATATAATAATCGACTTGTATATTTCATCTTGAGAAATAAGTTAATTTAGGTTCATTTCGTAGCAGTTTTACTCATTATAGAAAAGTTACATTGTTTTTGTTTATAAATATGACGTATTGTTACATATTATTTATTAACACGTGTCAATTATTAATTTCTATATTGTCATCTTAAAATAAGATTCAAGTGATTATCGGTAAGCATGGTCTGGTTTTAATGTGTTCACTGATTTTTCTTAAAGAAATATAACTATAAATTAATAATACATTTTATCTAATGTTGTTAGTAAATAATGTATTTACTTGTAAATAATATAGTAGTAATATTTATGGAGGTACACTAGGAGAACAGCTATTAGGTATACACGTGGTACAAATAGATAGTTGAATAAACATACCTATATTAAATACTTATAAATGCAAACATATCGTTTTACAAATTGCTTTTTTTTATATCGGCGAATTTAATAATTTAATTCTATAGGCCTGATTCAATATATTACCTAGAGTCCTAGAATGATTAATGTAAAATAAGTTAATAATAAATATAGAAATAAACCTCTAAGTAATATATTGCTTATATGTCATTTACCAATATTTTATTAAACTATCGTTTATTCTCTAAAAATTAAAAGATAATATCTTAAAATGTTCGTATAGCACAATAAAATTACCACGAAATTATACATTATCATTGATTTCTCAAACTTTAATTTGTTGCAAGCAAATGATGTAATAGTATCAGATTTTTTAACTATAGAATACTTTGAATGGTTAAAATCGCATAATATTTTGACTAAGCAGAATTGTATATAAAACAAATATATACATCCATTGTCGATGCAGTGACGTAGTCAGGGGAGGACTGAGAGCTGCAGCTCTCCCCGAAATTTTAAGAAAATTGAAAAATTATTTTAATAGTATCTAAAGAATGCTACAAAAGTCTTAAATTGTCATAACTTTTTAACTGCTATATATTAATAATACTTCGAAATTTGCATGTTACACTTATTGAAGAACCTAGGTAAACCACTGCAATGAAAAAATTGATAGCCTCCCCCGAAGAAAAATCATGGCTACGCCACTGTGTCGATATGTCAGTTATCTGATAGATAAAGTAATTTGATGCACTTAAAATTGTTGTTATGTGATCATAATAATTATGAATAAAATAATAAATCAATTGGTACATTTTTATAATATAAATCAAAGACTTCAAAATTATCAGCAAATAGTGTAAGTTCAGTTAATGTTGCATGTTATATTAAGTACCAATAATCTATCTCATAAAGTCATAACATTAATATATTTATTACTATCGATATACAATTGAAAATATAGGTTTGATTGTATTTAATAATTTACTGAAATCCTTTAAATAAACAAATAAAAAAAGAACAAAAAGAAACAAAATGTGACCGTTTTTTTTTATTAATTCAGAATTGTTTTATATCATAACCATAAAATGTTATGACTTTATAAAAATACGTAAATTATTTATAAATATAAGTGATTATTTTAAGTAGCGTTTTTTCTGGGTGCTTATTTTTAAAATGGACGAGTCGAATTATTTAAGAAAAAAAACACGCTTAAAGAAATATACATCAAAATTATTCTTTGGACTAACCTACCTATTGTTATTTAACCGTTAGGTTGTACAACTACAGCGGAAAACATCGCTTTTGAATATTTAATATAGTTTTTACAAATTGTAATTATTATAACAAAATGCTATAGTCGTACGGTCACAATAAATCACATCCTTAAGAAAGATTTAATCTAAAGGAAAAATTATTGCAAGGAATTTATTGACACAATGCTTTGTAACTGTTTGCTTTCTTTTGTTTTATATTTTTGTTTTTAAAACTTAATTATCAGTTAAAGATTATGCATTTTAGTTTTAATAAAATAAATATTATTTGGTTAACGATTCCTATGAAGTAGGTATGTAATATGTATAGGAGGGTACTAGAGTTTCGCTTATATAGATATAGGCCACAGGCATAATGTGGTGAATTTATGATTTATGATTTCAAATATGGAAGCGACAATATATATTATTCATATTATTCAGAGCTCCATTTGCCCAAATGTGGTCAAGACTTGTGATCGAAACCGGTGAGCTTACCGTAATATTTATTTGACGTATTTTTACTTTTTTTCTCAAACAGCACTGTGGGAAATGACCTCTCTGAAGTACTATCTGTGCAAAATGTCCTGTAATCTATATAAAAGGCAACATAGAACTCTTGGAACATTATTCTTCTACACAAAGGTTTACGTATTAAAAATATACACATACAAACCACCAATTTGGCTTCTTTGGTTTACTCTGATTACAAAATTCAAGCACACATATTTTATAGTAAGTAGTAATATAATTTCTAAGATAAATAATATATTGTGTCTAAATTATAGTACTATAACATAACATGAATTAATGATATTAAGTATATATTAATTGTAACTTGTCAAATCATTTAATTATGATGTGAAATATTAAAATTAATCAGAATAAAGTGATATCTTTGTTAGGTATGTAGGTTTGAATTTGTGTTTTTTTTTTTTAGATTCTGTAAGGAATGTATTGATTTTACAATGATGTGTGTTATTTTTTTGTATCTGTGTAGAGCATAACTTGTCGAAATAATTCTTCAATTTGAAACTTCTGAGGTGGTTTCCGGTTTAAAATTGATATTCTTGGTGCATTATAGGGGTCAAAAGAAGTTTTAAAAATAATTGGGAAAATCAAATTAAAAGTGACGGAAAAAGGAAATTTTTACGCAAAACCAGATTTCGACAAAATCGATTTTTTTATATGGTTGTAACACAACTAATCGTTGTTAATACATGCAATTTTCACGAAATATTTATAATAGCATTATCTATTCACTATTACATTTTCAAAATATTATGGTTTTTTTTTCGAGCTATTTATAGACAACTAAAATTTTTGATTGTTCTAAATATTTTTTTTTTTTTTTGTTGAAATGTCAATAAAAAACATGATGATTTAATACAAGTTTTTTTATAAGTTGTTCTTATTGTAGTTAAAAAAAATTAAAAATTGTTAGTCACATTTTTTTAATAAGCGTTTAAAGTTCAATTTACGAAATATTATGTCAAAAATGAGAAAATTTATATAGCTATAGAGAAAACTCGGAGCATCATCATAGGAAAAATGTTATACGCGTCTGAATTTCAAATTTTTACGATATCGCGAAACTATAACAATTTATCCTCAAACAATTTTCAATATTTGTTATTATTCAAAAAGCATATAAGTCGTAAATACTTGAAAATTTCACCAGTTATTGAGATTGGCATTTTCTTTACATGATTTAATTTTCAAAATATTTCGTTTATTTTAATGCTATATATATATATACATTTGAAATATTCGTTTTTGTTAAGTTTTGTTTCATAAATATCGATAAAATTATTTTTGCTGTGTCAAAATACTTGAAAATTTAGTACAAAGTTCCTCATAAGTTAGTCGTATAGTGATTCGAAAATTATAAGAATACATAAGCACAATTGGCATTTTAAGTTCAAATATTGACATAAGTTCTTAAAAATCATGAATATTTGCAAATTATTTTGTACCTAGGTATAATTCATAAAAATTATTCTATAATTAGCTAAGAGTTGAAAATTTAATGCAAGATTTTTCATTAGTTTAGGCCATTAATCACCGTTTCATCAATTATTGGAAATTATATCCTAAGTTGACAAATCATCTCCGTTCAGAATATTTTTCCGTATACAATGATACCTATCATTGGATTCAAATTTAATACATCTATTATAGTGACCTACTAGCAGAGCGTTATTCACTTAACCACTCATTTTTTTTTTTTTAAACTACAAAAACATATTTTACAAGAATCCACTTGAACCAAACATCGCTGTTATTTTTATCAAATAATAACGCAAACAACCTAACGAACGTGTCAGTATCATCATTGTTATGTGTCAATATCAGATTTTATATTTTTAGTTATAAAAACCAACTGTGACGCTCGTCAGGTCACAGCAAATTGATGTGTATAACCTAATCATTTGTTTTCACACATCGATGGCGCCTGCCGATTTGAAAGGGGAAAAAATAAAAACGATTAATCATTTTCGGACCTAATCGTGCGAGAATAACTTTTTTCACAAATTTAAGTTAGGATTTTTTTTTTTTTTTATCTGTACGATTGTGTCTTGAATTCAATTATTTACGCGTTTTCTAGAATGACAGGATTTTTGTGCGATCAATAATGTTTTAGAAGTTAAAATCAGCAAAAAAATATAGTATAGTTGCCACCGTTACTGTTTTTAATTTAACTTACAACAAGGGCCTACGTTATTTTTAAAGTAAATACTATCATCGAGTTAAACTTTTGCATATATCAAATAACTATAATTTATAAGTTCATAAAATAAATTTTAGCAATAATATATATAACTGTATACGTGTTTTTTTTTATGTGAACATATGTGATTGTTATATGATATATTATTTTTATAAATAGCTCACAGTTAAAACGCATTTGATCTGGACAAGCTATCCTCTTTATTTTTATTTAAGGTAAATGAAGATCAAAAAATGTTTAAATAATTATCGTTGTATTCACAGATGGTAATTATATTTTATGAATGTATTTAATATAATATACAAGTGATGAATAAATTAAAGTATAGCTTTACGTACTGAAAATATGCACTTGAGTAAATGGTTAAAACTATTCATGAAACAAAGAAAATGAAGTATTGAAGTACCAAGCTTGTTTTACAAACCATACAGTTTTGCATACACGAATATTCAGAGCGGTAGATGTTATTAGAAGGACGAAATGTGCACAATGAAAATTACAATAATCAATTTTGCTGAAGTATACGTCTAACAAGAGTGGTTTATATTATAAAAATATAATTATTTTAAAACTTATTTTTTAAGAAATATTATTTAAATCCAATGGAAATATAATTGTGAAAATAAATACTATCAATTTTTAATGTAATGTTTATTCCTAACATATATATTATATGCATTTAAAAAATGCACGTGTTTTAAGTACATAAAATAAAATATATAGTAGGTATCTCTGGTATCTATTCTACTCTAGTTACGCACATTACTTATTTGTATAATCACAAAAAGTAACTTTTTATTTAGAATTATTAAAAATTATATTTTTATCTTTTAAATTGATTTACCAACAAACAAAAATTGAAATGTTCAACCGAAGTAAGGAAACTAAAAAGATTTGTGTTAATACTACTTGATAGATCAAAGTTTTAGATTTAAAAATGTTGTGTCTGATTGATTGCGATCTCTCGTAATATAAATAGCTTCTATGAATAATATTTGCCGTAACCATAGTTATAATGAATTATAAACGACACTGCAACTCTCTACTATGACAGCACACGATTAATATATTTTTAAACTTTTTATACAAAAAGATAGGTTAAGATGGTTGCTATGTGACTGGCCGTTTTTACAAATATTCAGCCTTAAATGTAATATATCATACATGTAATGTTAATACATAATGTACATTATTTATACTATTAACTCATTTCAATAATGTCGTATTTTAAATGTATAACACGATTCTACGCCTGTCAATTAGTTTTAATTTTTAATAAAAGACACGAATTACTGAATTATTATTATTATTTATAATACTTCTGCCGGACTTAATGTTTTGGTGTTCATTTTACACGTTATAATAATTATATACATATCGTTACTCGGTGTTTATGTTTAACATGCTGTTTTAATTACACAATTTACTACATTGTTAGATTATAAATTATTATTTATATTGTAATATTTTCACACCGTATTTAACCTTTATGGTGTTAATTTTGACTCTAAAAAAACCCTAATATTTTACCATAACTTTATGCGGCTATTCATTATTTTTCATAAAAGCCATTTCGGAGTCGACAAAATTATATTCCGTGTAACATGTTATATCCAAATAGATACGTCTACCTTAATATCATTATTCTGATTTTAAAACACTCATATTAATAAGAACGTTTTACTACGTTGTACTATAAATACTAAATCGTAGGAACTGAATACGCATTCATTAGGATTTAATATGCACCCACAATCTAAGATATAATAGTTTGGGTTACTATAATCAAGTCTAGTGAATATATCATAATACCAGAACAAAGTATAATAATTATTATACCTCGGCGCGGCTATGGCAAATATAATTTAAATATGGGTGCCCGGGTTGTTTGTAACGTTGTCAACAGGGTACCTACGCGATTCTGATGGTTTCGAGTTTAAGACACTTCGCATAATATTAAAATCTCGAGAATGCAATAATAATTGTCGTTACAACAATGTATATTTTAACTGGGGACAACTATTATAGGTGGAACATAAAACGGATTTATCATAACACTTTACAACAAACGATAACAAAGAGTCAAGGTACAATCGGTTTAGCATGTACCTGTAGGCTGTGTATCTATATAACATACTTCAATCGCGACAGTTGTTGTACGCATATATTATGAGAGGAATAACTGAAACATTCTCATCAAACAGCCATTTTCACGATCAATAATAATTATGAGCGGTAAATGTCTATTCAGGTAAGTTAAGTTATGTAGTTGTTTGCGCGTATTACGCGTATGCAAAAAGTTATTATATAATTATTAATTATCTAAGACACTATCCCGAATAAAAGTTTACTAAATAGCATTGATCAAAAACCGTAAACCGTAGAAAATCATGTGTATCTACCACAAGTATTTAGAAAATTATTTCATTTATTTAATAAAAAACATCTACGAAGACGGAGTATAGTACAAACATAATGCAACAAAGAACAAGGGTGATGATGAAAATTTAATTTTTTAATACTTTATATTCTAATATTTTTTAACTTGAAACTTTTATCATAAAAATAAAAATAAGGTTAGTTAAAGATTCATTACTTTAATGTACAACTTAATTAATGGATTTACTAAGAATCAACACAAGTATTAGCTTACAGGGGCTTAGTAACCTTCTATGAAAAAGAATATGTTTAATGTATAATATTATTATGTTTGGTTTCAATAAATAATATTATTAAAATTATGTTTAGTGGGTGTGATATAAAATAGATGAATAGTCTAATAGGATTGTCTTGACCGACAGGGTCCTAAAGCGTTTATCACTTAAAAGTGTGTGGCTTTTTAATGAACGCTTGAATAGTTTAAATATAAACTAAAAAACGGTAAAGGTAATTTCTCATTTTACTTAAAAGAAGTAATTTATACAATAAATTGATATCAGCAATGGTTAGTTCATACATATTTCATTTAAAGACTACTACCGCATGAATAATACCATATGAAATTTCTAAATTTTGACAATCAAGCCTGCTTTTCAATGATTCCAAGCCAAAGAACCAAATTCTAATTTAGAACGAACTAAAGCTAAGATAAAACTAAAATACTTTATAAAAAAAAAATCCTAAGATACGTTGGCTCATAACAGTGAAGTTATGTTTTATAAAACTTAAGTTTCTAGAAGATTTTCCAAAAATAGTTTCCATATTATATTATGTTACTTAAAAGATAATTTAGACGATAAAACTACATTAAAATTTCTAACCTCATTAACAACTCTTCTATCCAAATAAACTAGTTTATAACGTTATAATATAATAAGTAAATGTTCACGAAAAAAATGTATATGTATTATAATGGAAGTAAATTTGAATGCAATTTTTTGCATAAACATGTAATCCATTATCTGCGTGCACCATGGTAAAACTCTACAAGTATTGTTGTAATTTAGGCAATATGAGTACATATTATATAGGTAAAATATATACAGTATACACCTAAATCAGTGAATGGTCGACGACCTATTATAAGTAAAGTAACACGGTTACTTCAGATATGGATTTCTTGGAATATGTTAAAAGGGTATAAAAACCAGTAATTGAACATTTGAACGAGCGAAGAGTATAACGGAGTGGAGTTATTGATTTTTAAGTCAGATTTTATGTCATGTCCAGTCATTATATTGTACAATAAGATAATATTGTTATGTCGGATGCATTTAAGATTTAACATAATGGCAGAATACTGCAATATAAAATTGTGCAGAAACATCGTTTAGTGAGGTTACAACAAACTGATTATGGAAAGGCGTATATTATAGGGGGCTGTCAAACTCCCTTTCCCGAAATGTATTATTGGTAATGCACACGTTGCACGTTTTGAGAATCTACCCTGAAAATTAACATAATAATATAATTACCCCCCCCCTGAAAATAATTTCTATATAGGTACGCTACTACAGGTAGGCATACCATATAGCAAATAGTTTACTTGGTCAAAAATGTATCCTACTTACTTGGTGCGTGTCGGTTGTTGGCGATCGAATTCATAATGTCGAATCGGATGGCAAGGCTAAGGTCCGGTTTCTCGGCGTTGGTCTTGGCTCTGCGACCAATCGACCGGCCGGACAGCACGTCGTGCACCGCACTTCTGAGTTGCCTACAAAAAAAAAAAAAAAAATTACATGGAAAAGTAAATAAACGAAAATTACTTCGTCGTCATTGCACTGTCCACTGTTTTTATTTGTGTATTTTAATAATAAGAAAAATAAGAATAAAAATGCCTGAGAGAAACAGAGAAATAGATTTATATATATAAATAGCAAGACGCGAATATCATAATGTGATAGGTATAATATTATAAATCTATAGTAAAAACGGTGTTTGTCCTTTTCAGAATGGCAATAAAGTGAGAAATGTAAGATAGTGTACATATATACTATGTATTATGAACAGTACAACCTGTACCTATTTTAAATTGTTCAAAGGGAGAAAATATAGCAACAGTTTATTTGAAAACTTCGATTCAAGTTTGAACTTTTTGTATGAATATTAATGTTAAAAAATATAATGAATATTGATACTTCTTATCTATTACCTGTTAAAATTCTATAAGTTGGTAAAATGTTATACATTATTATATAATTAAATGAATTTCCTATCGATGAATGTCGTAATTTCATAAATACGTTACATGGGTATTATTGACAACAAATAAATGTATATATATTTTTAAGAGATATCCACATAGTTTTAATGCCCTTAATAAATTAGAATTCCAAAGCATATAGCAAGAAGTATAGAACCCTTGAAATTGAAAAAAAAAGCAAGGGTAAATTTCTCTCTCATAAATACTTTACTGCTGACATTTACAAGAAACTCTATAGTTACATCGTTGGGAGGTAGTTAAAATAATAATAATAATAATTAATATGATAACAAAAACATGTAAGTTAATGTGTGTGGCATACATAATGTGCAGCATAATATATAAAATATAAGTACACATAGTATATGAATTTACTCTCTACCCTTTACAAACCTAGTGGCATACACACACACAATTATATTATATTGCATTGCAATAGTGCGGTCGCCTGAGGGTGTTGTTTTCGTTAAATGTGACTAACGACTCTGACGCATTTCTAATTGTAAAAATATCAGCACCAAGCGGGAAAGAAAAAAAAGGTTAGGAAAAATCGAAAAGTTTACCGATTTTAACGGGACAACGGGTGTTTCAGTTATGACCGACACTGCGGGACGTTGCGCAAAAACTGGAAATAAAAATTCTAAAAAGTATGACACTGTAAAGACGTTTAATCGTTTTTCGGTTAGTCTATATTATAATGTTATTGTTTTATGTGTTTTATGTTATAATTTTATAAACGAACAAAAGTTTTATGTGGCAAACGATTATTTAATTCTTATGTGTACAATATAGACGATACGATAGTTTTAAGCAATTAATTTAAACTTTCCAGGAATGTCAAGCCCGTAGGTAATCGAATATTGGTTTCATTAAAATTACATTTAAATACAATACAATAATAAATACAAACAACAAACTACACGGTACACTATTTAAATACCAGACTTTTACGTTAAATTAAGTAAATTGTAATATAAAACGTAGTAATGGATTTAGTTTTTTTTTAATTTTCACAAGAGACTTTCGTTATTTGAATCCAAATATTTGCGAATAAAGTTTTTTCTTTCTTGTGAGGTTGGGCAGCACGCGGTAGATTATTATGAAAAACAAACCCCTTTATTTTAGCTTTTTATTTATCGTACACTGAGATTATCTATTGAAAACTATAAGTGACTCAACAGAAATCGTATCACTCTAACGTGTTATCAAGACAACTATCTGCCCCTCTGGCGGAATACTTGTATAACAATAAGCATTTATGTAGATTTAAATAACTAAATGACCGATTATTTCGTGATTATTGATCACTAGCAATGTGAATTTAACGCCTTAAAAATTAAAAAAAAAAAACTGTACGAATACAATGCTTTTAAAGTTTAAATATTTTTTATTTTTAACTTTAAATAAAAAGATATTTTTTATTAAATTAAAAATAACACTAAAGTGAAAATTGTCCAAAAATGCAAAATAAAACTTGTTTATTTTTTCAAAAATATATAAAATGTATATTATGTTCTACAATAACGAGCATTGCATAAACAATTCAGTGAATCGAAATCCCAGCTCTGTAATGATCGCCGTACGATGTGATTTGTGTACCTACAATGTAACTATGAAAGTTACGTACTACACTTTTTATCTGATGTGGCGTTTCGAAAATATTTTATTATAGAACGTACACTATAAAAAAATTAAATACCGCCATCATATATGTTATATAGAATATAGCATAAAAAGGGTATGTTGTAGGAAAAATCTTCAGTGTTTTTATACCGAAGAATTCCGACCCAAAAATATTATTTTGTGTGTAAAGTTTTAACGTGGCAGAATAATAAAATATAATATCATTGTCAACAATACTACAAAATGTAATATCGAATATTCATATACATTATTATTCTTTAAAAATAACCCGCACTGCGGTAAACAGTGGCCATATACTTCTACACGCCACGCGTAGTGTATGTGCATATTTTTAGATTATTTTTTTCACCGACTATAATACCTATATAATATAATAATAATTATTTAATAGTTAAAATATTGATTAAAATAAATTGGATTTTAGGAGGAGGGGAAATCATAATTTTTTTTTTGTACAGCGTATTAGCGTTTAACGCGGACACCGCTATGTAGTCGAAATATGCAAACACGTTTCGTTAAATTTCAATGTATATTATGTACCTATAATATGTATATCAAAAGCGTGTGTTGTAGATGTCGTCTGGTTGATATCCCGAAAACCACGTCCTGATTGTCGCTCTGGTTCACATCGTGCATCACATCAATAATATGTTTCGCGGTATAAACAAGCGCAGTTAGATACATATCGAAACAATTATTACGGCTATAAATAATATATTTTCGTTCGGTCCAGTGAGAGGAATCAAACATGTAACAGTAGACTAGTTTGATTATATTATATTAACATAATATAATGTGTACATCATACACTGTATGACTATTATTATAACATTATATTTCTAATCAATCATTATAGTTCTACATGACGAACAACCGAATCGCAAGAGCCAAAAATATAGCCAACTAAAAGTATCACAAGGTGCATTAGCTTCTCTGTATATTTTATTGTATATTTAGTATATTATTGCTGTGTAATGTATTTTAAAGTTCAGAATACTGGTTCTTGTTATATTTATTGTATGGAGTAAGCTATCTATAAAATGTAGTGTACAAAATCTTAAATTTTTCCGATTCTCAACAATAAAAGGAAATTCAAAACGAAGGATTTATGATTTTTGGCGCGAACACGAATAGTACCCGCATTAGATTTAGAGTTTTTTTTTATTTATCTATCTATCGATTCGATGAACATTATTTTGGCAAGTAGTACTCAATTTGTTTCTTATGGGTTTTTTCATCGATTGAAAATTTTATAAAGATAATTTTGCATAGACACTTTTGAGTTTTTAATGGGTGTATTCATAATAATTATACATTTTCAGTTCATAAAAAATAACAAAAATAGTTTTTTTTTTTGAAATAGTTATGAAAAAAAAATATCATACGTTGGTTATTTTTTATCTCGATCTAATATTGTAACAATCGTATTCTACATTATAATTTTATCAAAACACATTATTTATTTTGTTTTAAAAACTAAAAGTAAGTATAGAAAACTTATCTTGATAAAGATTTAAAAATATTCAAAGCAAGTAAGTTAAATGATAAATTAAAAAAGTGAACTCAAACATTTATTGAAAAATTATAAATACATTTTTAAATATCAGTGTAGAAATTATTGTCGCTATGAAAAATGTTAAGTCTAAGAAATATTATGAGTAAATATAGTTTTACCTATGCTACCACTGTTACGGTCGAAATGGTTTTTAGAATACGATAATTCATCATTGCTTTCATATGTGAACAATAATAACATATACTGTGATGAGGTGATATCAAAGCAAGACGAATCCTCAAAATCCGGTCTTTGTATCGCGTATAACTTATATATATATATACAGTGTCCCGCGAGGATTTACCCATTGCGATATCTCCTGAAATAATGGATATATCATAATTCTGATTTTTTAATAACACTCACAGGGACAAGAACAACAAATATTTTAT